>JACXGM010017492.1:0-11296 GCA_016801145.1 Umbra pygmaea | reverse complement strand
ACCAGTGTCAAGTACCCACAGTCAAACACAAACACTTCTTTTATTGGTCAGTTGAAATATGCTAATTCTTTGAGATTTTTGGGTTTTCATGAGCTGTATGCCAAAATCCTCAGTATTAAAACAATAAATGACCTAAAATATTTCAGTTGTTGTGCAATGAATCTAAAATATATGAAAGTTTAATTTTTACATTACATTACATTATGGAAAATAATGAACTTTATCACAATATGCTAATTTCTTGAGAAGGACCTGTATAGGAACAAATATATTTGGACATATTACAGTTTTTGCCAACTGCTTACACACATTTTCAAAACTATTTCTCATTTTTTCAAAACTGTACACATAATTCCCAAAACTGCACACACAAAATGCAAAATGCCTCAGATCACCATCAAAATGTAACAATGGATTAAAAATGCAATAAACACATGTCAGAATTAAGCATTTGCATCAATTGGCAAACATTTCTTTCACAATAGTACATTTTTGAATATAACATGTAAACACTGTTCTTCTAAATCTAAAGCTCTACTGGCATACATAATTCTAAATGTAGTTCCATACAACCTTCTAGTGAAAGTAAATCTGTTGAGGGGTTGAAACACAGTAAACACCAATGAGATGGTGAAACATATTTATTTTTCCAAAACATTACTCTAATTACCATAGTAAAGAATACAAAGACAAAACTATATGCCATTTGTGAATTTGTAAAGAAACCATAAACATATGTAAATCCAAAGTAGAAGTAGTATAGGAAAGTTGTGTGGAGTGTTTTGGTGTCTAAACCCCAGTGTACATCCCTCCTCCAGGATGGGTCTGGACACAACACATCACACACAATATTCTCTCCTTCTAAACAGCGAGGAAAGAATCTCCTAGAGTGGCATATCCAACCTTGGACAGAAGCAGTCTCTATGTCCCCACATGCCTCCACCATTGTCCTTCTATCTCTTCTTCCCCCTCGTCCTCTACCTCCTCTACCTTGTCCTCGTTCTTAACCCCTCGCTCTCCCTGCAATGTCTGCATGTATTGTTCTAAACAGGTAATCTGACCTTTGCAGTCCATTTATGAGCCTATACCAAAACAGTGATGTCATTTGTTAAATTTGATTGATGTAGCCAACTACCGCAGGGCACATTGTGTTGCAAAAACTCAAAGCTAATTGAAATTCACATCAAAGTAAGTTTTTGGAAACTGAAGAAAACTACTTATTTTCCCAGATGTTTCCCTTGTTTGCTTGCATTGGCATCTATATGTCAGTGCTTGTCTTGGTTGATAAGGCATCTGAAGTTGATCTTTCATCATATTTAACCTCCCTTTAACCCTTAAGTATGCCACAATGCGGTCATCACAGGGGTCCAAGCTGCAAAACACATGTTCATTTTGAACATTCCTTTGTTGGGAACAGAACTGTTGCATTTCAGCCAACACAGGAATTCTCCTAGTAGTGTATGTAATCTACTAGAAGTGGTTATAGCATGTGTGACAGAGTGAATATTTATGGTCCGATGTCAGAACAAGTCTTCATTGGTTTGAAAAAAACCCTCATCACTACAAAGTATACTGGAAAAGTTGCTGGCTACGCAGAGGTGGACATTTACTTGAGTAAAAGTACTTTTCTGAGTAACTCTGAGTTCACAAGTTTTGTGAAATCCCTACTTTAGACCAAAATTATCAAGTAAAGAGAGTTCATATCTTAATAGTGACTTATAAAACAATTAGAAAGAGTCAAGGAAATATCAATCATGGTCACTGGTAAAATGTAAACTGCTTTTACCTGATCATTTTGGTCTTAAGTAGGGACTTCCCAAAACTTGTGAACTCAGAGTTATTCAGAAAAGCACTTTACTCAGTACTTTGTCCACGCTGTCTTTTGAGGAGCACCAAATCTGCTTGGCTGGTATTAGCAACACATGCCCATTTGATAATGAACTATAACACTTAATTTTTATTTTATTTAACCTTTACTTACACATTGAGAGTAGTTTCTCATTTTAAACGGGTGGCGACCTGGCGCAATGGTGCAAGATGACATTTAATACATGCATTACACAAAAAAATAAAACTAAAATCCTACTGTAGAAACTAGGTGAGAGTGTGTGGCCAGTTCCTTCACTTCAGACACAACCAGGCAGACAAGCCAGGGTCAGCTGTCTAATCAGACAATGGGCTGCCTGTTTCCTTTAACCAGATACACTGGTGAGTGTGAAACAGGACTGAAACAGCAGACCAGAGCAAATGGGCCACCTTCACACAGGACACCCAAATCTGATCTTTTATCCTGTGTTTGAATCTTTTGACTTTTTATCAATGAAATTGAAGGTCTGGACCAAAGCAGTAATGTAGTTTGCCAATACATTCTGTATATGAGTGCAGATGAATGTTAGCTGAAATATACATTATTCAGTCATGTTATGTATTTATTTTTATGTCTATGAAATAAAGATATTTGGTCAAGTTTTAACTTGCACAATTGGTTTTGCCTTGTCCAACCACAGAATACCTGTTGTCTAGAGTTATTGTTGACTGTGAAAAGCTATGACAACTAAAATAAAAAAACAGCTAAAATGGACAATGTCAGTAGGTCCTTGACAGCTGTTCTCCAGTAATCATGTTTATCCTTCAACCAGTCTATTAGCCACATGTTTCAGGGTGTTTTGCTTAACCCTAAACCCAATTACAGCACCCTCACTATGCACGGTTTATCATCAGACCAATCACCAATTCTCTGAAACAGATGCTTCAGGAGTAGTGCTACCAAGGTAGGAACAGAAATGCTTCTACCCCCAGGGCATCAAACATGCTGAAGGTACACATCCACCTACAGACAGCTTAGTCCATTTTATCAACCTATGAAAAACTTATTTACAATGTATTTTACACTCTGTTATCTAAGCTTGTATAAATGTTTACTTGTGTGGACAATTAAAACTATGAATTACAGTCACTTTATTGACTGAATTGATTTGGGTGCCAAACACAAGCCTTTTTCTAAACATCATCTGGTATAATATGAATAATTATATTTGAAATAATTCAAATTTGAGGGAAAGCCAGACCATTTAAACCAGGCCATAACAGACAGTGTTTACCCCTGAAAGTAGAAAGGAATATCCTTATTTACTAGTGAAGTACAACATCTATTATGTGATGATGTGTACTGAAACTAACCTCTTGACATTTGACCTCTTAACGTGAGTAACCCCCCCCCCAATCTGTCCCGAATACCATAACTCTAGCAAACAGAACCAGATGGATAGAGGGATGAATGCGTTCACAACGTGCTCCAAAATCTCTCTGATTTTAGCACCTGTATTGGTTTATGCTCTGACCCGTGTAAAAACGTATTGTGTGGGAGTTTATTTGTGTGTTTCTTTGTGTTTGTGTTGACACTGCCAGCCTTGCTAACTTTAACTGCTTAAAGCACATGACTGAAAAATAGGTGTCTTCAATATGGCTGCCATTAAACCCTAACTGAGCACCAACATGCACAAAATGCTTTAAAAATGATTCCCCATAAGAATATATATACTTTTTTGCTTGGGGGGTCCCAGAAAAATGTATTTTACCATTTGAATGATATAATGACATGTTTGGGGAACCCCCAAGAGACATAAGTAATTTTGAACCCTGGTTAACATAACTTATTGTACATATTTACACTTTATACAGCATCAGCTATTACATTGTCAGCAACTGGCAATATCTTTAAACAGACAATAGAAGTGCTGAAGTTACCTTTCAGGGTTGATCTGGTTGTCATCCAAACGATTTAACTGAGCGTGAAATAACATCAACAGCTCAGAGTTACACAGGTGTGCACTTTGCTGTGGTGTATTTCATCTTTTTCGTTGAGATTAATTTCAGGAGCTGGAGAGGAGTCACTACAACTGCATAAACGGTAGAGAGAGCAGGCCCTGCTGTCAGATTCATGGATTCTTGTGTGACATCTCGACCATGGTAATTTTTCAGCATATTAATGTGGCATAACTGTGTGTGATGCGTGTGTTCAGGATTGTTGATGATGTAGTCTGTCATGTACATTTCTTTCCACTACATATGGTCAGAAAAAGAGTTGAGAGAGACAAGCTACTCTGTCTCATAATTTAAACTCTCCTCAAAGGACAGAGCAGCCATACTCTCCTGGGCCTTCCCGGAGCGTTCACATCGGAGCAAAACTGGACACATCTACGCCACAGCTATCCGCTCAAATGCTGAAAAGTATGCATTGATTTCACTCTCCCTAAATGGAGGGACTAAGGTAATGAGTTTACTTGTGTCAAAGACGCTTGAAGATTTGAATGTTGGGATGGAGGCATGTGCAGATGATGATCTAGCCTCTAATTAAAGCTGGGAGATTTTTACATCCTTCAACTTGCATTTGCAACCTACAAACTTCTATGTCGAGCTCTAGTTGTCGGGCGAGTGCTTTATCTTTGCTATCCAGTTCCAAACAGGCCATTTGAACCTTCCGCTGAGCAGATATGCTAGAGGATTTGGAGCATTCTCAAAGTGATAGTGGGTTAAAACCTGAGAGTGTGAACAAGGTTTGTGTGACTTCCTCTACAACACCAGTTTCTGCATGCCCTGCAGAGGGGCTACCTTTCCTCTTAGGTCCTCTCCTACTGGCGATGTGTCTAAAACTGTCCTAGCCACACTTTCAGGCAACACATTAGGTTTTACCAATCCGGCCAAAATCAGTCGCTCAAGCTCTGCCTTAATGGCATGCTTCAGGACTGAAATGCAAAGTGTTCTGCTTTAACACTCAGGTTAACTTTATGACATAGCTGCATTTTGGCCTAAACCTCCAAATAGCATGCATAACATAACAGTTAAGGAAACAACTCCACAGTAGTAAACAGGGAGACAGACATCAATACTGTGTGAAACAAAGGAGGTTTATTGTAAAACACAGATGGAGAAAGGGGCTGTGGAGCCAAAGCAATGAAACAATAATAAGAGACAACTGTCTAACTAATAGAAATATTTTGTTTTACTTGCATTCAACACCAGCTTAAGACCTGTGTGTGTTTCTTTGTGTGTGTGTGTGTCTGTGCGTCTCTGTTTGTTTGTCTGTGTGTGTCTATGTGTATCTGTATCTGTGTGTGTGTTCATGTATGTGTGTGTCTGGAGTCTACAGCTTGACCCTGAGTTCACCTGTTTGTTTTACTCTGATGTATTTGGTACTGTGAGTAAATAGGGCCCTATTCTTGCATTCTTGGAAGTGTGTTGGTTTCTCTGGGTTGTTATTTTCTTCTGTAGAATAACTTTAATTTTAGTGTGCTACTTTTGGTGAGAGACTTCTGAGGTCTTTGTTATGGAATAGGGAATATGGAATCAATTCCAGATTAGTAAGTCTGAGAACACTTCTTGGTTACCATTGTTCATTTGACTGCCATTCTTCATAATGGTTCCGTAGTATTGACAGATTTTCTTCATATTATCAGGCATTTGTGTGTGAGCACAAACAAAGTTGAGAAAAGGGAGGTTTTCCCTTTTTCCTGGCCTGCTGTACTTCAAGCCATAATGAAATGAATGCCCTGTTGTTAATGCACATAGTATTAAAACATCTATGGTTTGTGTGTGATGTGTATATATGAGTGTTAGAGCTTACGGCAGGTGTGTCTAAGCATGTCAGTCAGATTGTCTGGGGGTTTCCCAAACTGTCAGCTGGTGTCCAACAGGTTTCCAAGAATAGAAAGACAAATAGGCTTCTGTTGGATCGGGATGAAGTGCCTAAGGAATCCGACGCTCCCGGACTTGTCTTTGATGGGAGGTTTTTATTTTGTGAGCTGAGGGGAGTTTTGCGTCTATGGTGCTGGAGCAGGCTTTCTGGATGCCAAGTGCCACTATCACACAGAATGTTTACAGTACATACCAATAGTATTATATTCACATTGTTAAAACACAGTACATACCAATATTATTACATTCATATTGTTACAAAACAGTACCTACTAATATTATTAAATTCACATGGTTACAACACATTACATACCAATATTATTAAATTCAAATTGTTACAACACATTACATACTAATATTATTAAATTCACATGGTTACAACACATTACATACTAATATTATTCACATGGTTACAACACATTACATACTAATATTATTAAATTCACATTGTTACAACAGAGTATACACCAATATTATAACATTCACATTGTTACAACACTGTACATAACAATATTGTTAAAGTCACATTGTTACAACACAGTACATAACAATATTGTTAAAGTCACATTGTTACAACACAGTACATAACAATATTGTTAAAGTCACATTGTTACAACACATTACATACCAATATTATTTTATTTACTTTGTTACAACACAGTACATACCAATATCATTACATCCAAAGTGTTACAACACAGTACATACAATATTATAACATTCATATTGTAACAACATATTATGTAAGCAGTTAGGTTTTTGTTTCACCTTGTCTGATCCAAGATCTAAACAAGTAATGTTTCGACTACTTGCCCTTCACTCTAATGGATAGGATATCTGTTTGGACACTTGAGATATTTCCCACATTAGCAAATTATTTTTGGTAAATGTGTACAGTGCTGTAAATATTATACTCCATTTTGCCTTTCTTCCTTTCTTTCCTCTCAATGGTGTAGTCCATAATGGCACAGACAATAATGTACAGTACAAGATACTCTGATGACACTTCCTCTGGGAGACCTCTTCCCATCTGCCTGGGTGGGTCAGATGGCTTAGTGGTTAGGCAGTCAGACTTGAGGTCGGAAAGTTCCCAGTTTGAATCCCTACTCTGTCATTGTGTCCTTGAGCAAGATCCAAAGTTTCTCCTGGATGTCACTGTAAGTCACTCTGGATAACAATGTCTGCAAAAGGATTAAGTAAGCATTAACACAGTCCAGACTGTGCATGCCAGGGTATAACCGCACACCTCAGCAGCTTTCACTGTCTGGACTGTGTTAATTCGCTTAATGTTTTAATTAGTATTTTTCAAGGGGGTAGGCTTAGAGACGGCAGTTGACGCAACCATGGGCTTAGCGGCCAACGGTGGAATTGCACCCCTTCTATATGTCAGCAGATCTTTTTTGGGGGGTACATCAACTTTCCAGCCCGAACACTTAAAGGGTCCTTGTTTAAAACATTCACTACTAGCCAAATCCAGAGTTATTAAACCAGGCATGATGAAAATGCAGTATTGCTACCGGTTGCTATGACAACACAAACAAACTGTTGCAAGTGCGCATGTCCATTGGCCGCACAATGCGGAAGATCTTAGTATTTTATAATAATAATAATAATAATAATAAACCTTTATTTATATAGCACATTTCATACAAGGAACGCAGCTAAATTTTTGGAGCTCCATGTTTGCTTCAATAAGAGCTACATACTAGCTAGCGCTACCTACTAAGTTTAGCTGAGGGGCTTGGCATGAGCGGGGGCGTGAGTGGCTACAGGCCGCAGCTGGACCATATTAGTTTATAATAAATCTGTCAAATTGTATGCTATTTCTTGATATTTTAAAATATGAAAAAAGGGGTCTAGAGATAGATGGATAAACATCCTAAACCGCGAGGTGTAGTATGTCAATGTTCAGCACTTTTACGAATAATCCCTTCCCTGGTTCCAGTCCCTGAATCAGGCTAGATGAGCGCCATACCTAGTTGAGGAAATCCAACTGTCCCATAAATTCGTATTGGGATTAATATCTAGTGTTTGTTAGGAAGTCAGCTCTTAACCCTGGTCAAGGGGTGGCGGTAGAGGGCTGTGTACTGTGAGAGGTAGCTCAAACAATTAGGCTAACGAGCCAGCCACTGTCAGTGTATTGACATAGGATAGCCACTAGCTAGCTATCGCATCATCACGAAAAAACACTTTATTACAAAACTGATTAGATTCCTTAAAAACTGTGGCTGTTTAGCATGTCTACATCAGCGACAATCTCTTTGTGGAAAGTGAATGTTAAAATTGTTTTTATTTTTTTGATGGTCTTCTTTGGAAGGTGATGTTGATATCTGAAGCGAGAAGAATTGTCCGCCATGTTTATTTTGTTCAGCTCCCCATTTCGTTCAGCTACCCAGGGGGGCATAGTGATTCTTTTTGATTAAATACTACATCAATTTTCCTAGGCTTGGAATGCAATTTCATCCAATCAAATTGCAGATATCGCTGGACCCGTTTTATAAAATGTGTTATGATGAGGATGGCGTGAGAAAAAAAGTGTATAAGAATGTATTAATCTTAATCAACTGCTTCTGTTAATCAAAACGGATTTGTAATTTCTGCTATCATGATGATTTTTATGGTGCATCTAGTCAGCTAGTTCCTCATGCCTGGGCTTGATCTCGGAGGGCTAACCCAGTCATGTGTCAACCCAGAGACCTGGATCCAAACCCTGGATGGTCACATTTGCTGAAGCCACTTCTGTGAATCTGTCACATTGAAGACATACAGTCCATATGAATGGATTGGTGTTTTCAGTTATTTTCCATGACGTTATCCTGACTCTGACTTCACTCAATGTCTCCATATATTTACTCTGTGTATGTGTTGTGTATCTGTGTTCGTCTATGTGTAGCATGTGTATTAGCCCTCTGTTTGTGTGTGGGTCCTAACACCTTTTCCCAATGTTTCCTCGCACACAATAAAGAAGTTACACAGACATATTCCTGGCTCGTAGAAACATGACTGAGCGAGAGTGTATCACAGAGAAGTAGGGAAAGGGAGAAAGCACTGTAAAGTTCATGGCAGTACGTTTTACTGCATCTAGGTGTTTATTGACAGTCCCCTTCTATTCTTCCCTACCTCCTTTCATCTCTTCCTGACCCCCCCATGTTCTGCATAGAGGCATATCTATCATTTTTACAGAAGCTGATCCAACAATTTGGAAAGACTTTATGTAAATCTCATACAAACCATTATAAAACATGTTAGGTTAGGAAGAGGAGGGAGGGTGAGAGGTGGTGAGTGTTTCATGAAAAGGACTATTTGGGGCTGTTTAGGAGGCGGGATTGTGTGGAGTGGGTGTGTTTGTTTTCTTGTTTATATTCGAAAACCCCTCCTGTTTACTTACACTAAACCTTCCTCTAACAAAACTCACTGTGCCATGTGTCACATGAGAGTTCATTGCTGCTTTAAAGCTAAACCACAAACATTTGGAATGTAAATAAATGTCTGAAGTCAGAAGGTGATGACAAGTATTGCGTGTGGGTTACATGCTCTCATACAGGTGCTGGTCCATTAATACAGACAACTGTTAAGCGGCACACGTATTTTATCCCTCCGACTGTTGACTTTAGTACAACAAATGTGTCCAGATGTTCATTTCTAGGTCCACTTGAGAAAGTTTAGTTTGGTTATTGTCTGCAAGCAAGTCTCTACAGATGGTGTAGTTTGCTTATAGTGTTCTAGCAGTCCCTACAGATAGTGTAGTTTATTAAGTGTTCTAGTAGTCTCTACATATCAGAGGCAGTCTTAACATAGAGGCATGGGTAGGCGGCTGCTTGGGGCCCCCTACCAGCAGTCGTAGTAGGGGGGCCCCAACCAAACTCAAAGAAAAAGCCCTTTATCATCATGAACACTTCAAAAGAAAAATCAATTGTATTAATATTCTTAAGAAATACGTTATAACGTTGAAGTAGTTAAAATGTCCAGATCATGGTTATCTGTCCCTACACATACATCCAGCTCCAGCCCTAGCTATAGACAATAACCGTTGGCAACACAGACTCTGATTTTCCTTTTCAAAATTATAGCGCTCCTAATTCATTGAATCATTGTAAATTCATTGCATAGATAAGTAGTGTGTCCATGTTCATGTGTTGCTGAAATTAGTCTATTGTTGGATAAAACATACGCTAGTGAATTTAAAAAATATATATAATTGTGTTTTCACATGAGAGACTGACAATATATTCAATCAAATTGTGTGTACCACAAGTGAAACAAAACGGGCATGTGATAGCAAAATAAATTATTTCACATGTTTTTAATAACTGTTTTATTTTTAAAGTAATTTATTTTGCTATCACATGCTCGTATTGTTTCTTTACACAAAATACAATTGCATTTGGTTACAATTCACTAGCTTTATAATGAATTAACAATGATTATTGCAAATAATTAAAACAAGCCCTATTATTTTGAAAAATCAAAGTTTGCGTTGCTGGAAAAATTGTGTTTCCAGGCTCTGCATACATACATTTCACAATGAAATGGAGTAGTCCGTTATGATGCACAGTGCAAAGGTTAAACACACAGTGACAGGAGGACTAGGAAGTACACAAACAGAGACAAAGCAAGACGAAAAGATGCCAGTAAATATTTGGCAACGCTGCGAAAGATGACAAACTTTTTTACGGCTACTGTTGGGGATACAGACAGGAACAACAATGTCCAAAAGCGTTGAACATGCCGTTACAGCAGCAGCAGCTAGCTGTGAAGTGGTGCTAGGTGAGGATAACATTAACCTAGACAATGAAGAGCCCATCACATTGTTGCCGCCCACCGTCACCAACAGTGTTATCGACGTTGACACAGATGAGGTGGAAGAGTTGTCCATTGATGGCTTTTTTGACAACGATGAGAACAATGATGGGTTCCATCGTGATTATTAGTTTGTGTAATGCTACACTTTGTGTTCTCTGCTTTACATCTTCATTTTGAGTAAAGAAGTGTATGCAGGGTTTAAAGGTATTATTTTCTCCTCTCCAACCTTTACTTTCCCATACATTAGCTTTACCTGCATATCCACCATTCAGTTGATAATTTTTTTTCTCTTTTAAAGATCAGATGGGGGGCCCCATACATACCTTTTGCCTTGGGCACCCAATTTGCTAAATCCGCCACTGCTATATATACTGTAGTTTGTTTATAGTGTGCTAGCTATCTCTACAGATAGGTAATGAGATAATGTTATTATAGGGGTTAGGATAAGGTAGTTAAACCGTTACTATATATAGTACATACAGCTTTTTTGCTTTGCCACTCATTTGATCTATTTGCTTCCAACGTACCAATACCCAGCAAAAAACTAAGATTTCAGTTACAGGTGGAGTGAAATGGCTAGTTGGTCTGAAATGGTTAGCAGTTGGCACTAGTTGCATTTCAGTAGGTGAAATCACTTTCTCTGAGATCCTGAAACAGATTTTCCTCTACCTTTGTGGGGCAGTGGTAACAGTGCTTCATGGGTGACAGTTGTCCTGTGTTCAGGGGGCTGCTGTTTTGCACCTTAAATGTTCTCTCTGACTGCTTAGTAATGTTCTCTCTGACTGCTTAGTAATGTTCT
>JACXGM010017491.1:0-19805 GCA_016801145.1 Umbra pygmaea | reverse complement strand
TAGCCAGTCCTCTCATACCAGACCTGTAGTCAGTCCTCTAATACCAGACCTGTAGTCAGTCCTCTCATATCCGACCTGTGGCCAGGCCACTTCTTCTAGAACTCTACTGCTCCCTCCATCATGCGTGCTTCATGTGTCAAGGAGTAGCAGGGATTTGGGAGAAGGAAAGGTCTTATTTTGGGACTTAATCTTTTCATCACATTGCTGCATCAGTAATAAGATTATCAATGTCCAGCTCTGCTACCACTTTGTTCTCTGCCCTCCATTATACACTATCCTCACTGCGTCTAACTGTCTTCTGCCTCATCTAGCCTCTACCTTGTTTTTGTCTTTGTTCTCTGCCCTCCTCACTGCGTCTAACTGTCTTCTGCCTCATCTAGCCTCTAACGTGTTTTTGTCTTTGTTCTCTGCCCTCCTCACTGCGTCTAACTGTATTCTGCCTCATCTAGCCTCTACCTTGTTTTTGTCTTTGTTCTCAGCCCTCCTCACTGCGTCTAACTGTCTTCTGCCTCATCTAGCCTCTACCTTGTTTGCCTGTGTGCATTAGGCATATTGACTACAGAACGGCACCTGGAACTGCTCTTAACTTTGAAATGGCTCATTACATTATGTTAGGTAGAGCAGAACTTCTCATACACTCCTAAATTCAGGATGGTCCTGTCTTACAATAAACCAGTCTGTTATTACATAAGGAGACTCTAGTTGAGAAGAGAAGGCCTATGAGCTCATGAGTCTCTACACACACCCTAGTGTAGCATGGAAACATCCATATTTCACCTAAAACAGCTTTCAAACCTTCAATGCACAACGACATGTAGTCGACCATTGTGAGGTCAGTTGACCCGGGCAGTTCCTGTCCTCACCTGGCATGCAGTCTAGTGGCCGGCTCTGAGGATTGGGCGTAGCCAGGAGAGATGATGTCATTGTGGGGGTACCTGATGCAGAGTCCCCCCCTTCACAGTCACAGGTGCAGGCCTTTCCCATCCCTGGCCATGTTTCTAGGACCACCTCCTCTACTTCCTCCTCCTGTTGATCTGGCTGCAGCTGTGGAACCTCCTCCTGCCCCTTCTGTAGCTCCTCCTCCTAGCAGAGTTTTATATCCAATAGAGAGGTAACAATGTTCCCATATCATATCAACTTGAATAAAGAGTTTAATATCCAATAGAGAAGGTAACAATGTTCCCATATCAACTTGAATAAAGAGTTTAATATCCAATAGAGAAGTTAACAATCTGTGACAGTGCACAATTTCCCCCAATATACATCTCAATAGCATAAAACCTGGTTTGCTTTACAATTAGTAAGAATTCACTAACATGTTACTTAAAATAATGTATTAGTCATTTCACAAATACATCTAAATTGTATTAGGTTTGACAGAGTTTTTATTATTGCTAGTAACATTACTTTTGTAGCAGTAAGATGATATTCATTATAGCATGGGTTTTTCCCCTATATCCTAATGTTTTTACCAATTACTGACTGTAAATCCACAATTTAAAGCAGATATTTAAAAAATGATCCCCCCTAGGGCGTTGGCATCTTTTTTCACCCCTTTTAAGTTTGCACCCCATTCTGTCTCCCCCTGCTGGCAGTGAGAGTAATTACACAAACACCATCAATGCGAGTTTATGCCTACTGTACATATAGATCGCCTTCTTTTTTAGGCTATAAACCTTCATCTGAATGCGGAGTTACTTTTTCAAACCCACGCTTGGGTTTTTCTGCAGCATTTTACAGCATACTCCTAGTTCCTGTTTTGTTAGCCCCTCCTCCCTTCACAACGGTTGCTCTCCTCTTCCACTCTGGTAAACCAATCATTGCTGGTTGACATAAAGCGCATCACTACTTGTGCTCCAGCGCGGAATGTCACACCAGACACCAAATTTATAAACTCAGTTTACTGCCAAATACAGAGCGATTGACCTGGCGGCGATAGGCTTAATCAGCATTGTATGAACTGGTTTGGCAGGGGCTGGAATGTAATGGACGTTTGTTTATATGTAAGAGTTCCGAACTGCATCTTTAATTAAGGTAAAAATCTAAATTTATTCTACTTAATTTGAAAATTGGAAGACAGTTGGGAAGGTTTGACGTGGGGTTTGAACCCCAGTCTCTGGGTTTGCGTATTGTATATTTGCGTAGACCACCAGGCCACAGGGCTGAGCAACACATTGCAATTTTAACCAGGTCAATGTAATCTCTACATATTGGAGTAACAAGGTTCTCACCTGATATAATGAATCACCTACCTCTTGTGAGTGAACCTTGATTAGAACTGAAGAATAGACAGACAGGCAGGACAGACAGACAGACAGGCAGGCAGGAAGGACAGACAGGCGGGACAAACAGACAGGCAAGCAGCAGAGCCAGACAGACAGACCGTCAGGCAGGCAGAACAGACACAGGCAGGACAGAGAGAGTGACAGACAGACAAACAGGCAAGCAGCACAGACAGACAGACAGACAGACAGACAGACAGACAGACAGACAGACAGACAGAGGAAAGAACAAGGAAAGCAACAAACATTAATATTATTATATGTCGTTGCGTTTTTGTTGCATTATGGGTGTCACTTAAGTCACTTACTCATGGACAGAAGGAGTATCCTTGCTTTTTCACCATGCCAGCTCAAGGATTTAATGTAGCAACCTTTCAATTACTGAACAGATGCTCTCACTGCAAGGCTATTGGGTCTTAATCAATAAGGAGAACTAAAATGTCGTCCAGGTCAAGACCAGTTCTTTCATAACCCAGTGTCAGACTAAGGACCAGTTTTTCCATGACCCAGTGCTCACAAAAACCAGACAGAACAGCATAGACAGATGTTTATCCAATATTAGCTCTGCCAGGTCCAAGTTAGCGAACCGCAGCCTAAAGGGTTAAAGTTAGTGTCAACTGGGCATATACTGGGGGTTATGTACGGTTATGGTGATGCATTAAGGTTTAGGGAGGTCAATATCCTGACAAAACAGCAAGAAACAAAGTGATGGGGTCCTACCTTGACCAACTAGTAGCATCGCCAGCAGAACCACACAGTGACTACAGACACTCATCTTCCTGCAGAACTGGACCAGCCTGGATATGAGCCGTATTGGGATGTTACTGAGCAGGATGCACAGTGTTGTGGATAGGCTTAATGTAATCCACTGGATGAAGAACTCCTCTAATACCACCATCCTGGTCTCCTCTCTGGTCAACCCCCCAGCATGGTCATTGGCCTATTTGGCTACAGAGAACAGGTCCTGAAATGACTAACACTGCTGCTAGTGTTACTAAGCCCTCCTCTGTACTGTGGAAATGATAGATTTATCTTTAAAACAAATGAACACTTTTTAGATGAATGCCATTAAAAATGAATTTGGTGGGCTACTGTTTTGCACAGTATACATGCTTTATATCTTGGCACAATATAATTTATGTCAGTTGCAGGTTTGCTTGGGGTGGAAAGGTTGCCTAGTCGCTAGGGCACCTCTCTGGTGTCTAAAGTGTTATTCAAATCCCTGACAGCCAAGGTGAAACCTCTGTTCTTTTTCTGTGAGCAAGAGAGTTAATCCTAATTGCTCAGAGGTTGTTGCTGTAAATAAGGATTGGTTCTTAGGAAAGTTGCTGGTGAAATATTTGTCAAATAAAATAAAAAAATGGGACAGTGTGTGCTGAAATAGCAGGAATCGGACCAGAGCTATATGTGCACCAGGTCACCAGCTAGGGCACACATTTCTATTAAATCACTCTTAACATGATCTTACTTGACAGTGAATTTTAAACATAAGTTTGGCATACATTTTTCATATTTAGTGGGTGAAGGAAACAGGTCAGGGCTGCTCAACTTTATCCTCCTGTAGTAACTTACATGGGTAACCTAATTTGGCTTTTATTTAGCTAATTATTAAAATCAGGTGTGCTAAACTAGGGTTGAAGAGAACCTAGAGGACAGTAGATCACCAGAAACAGGGTTGGCAAGCCCTGTGTAAAGTTAAGGTATTAGGGCAGAGCTGGCCCTGGGTTAGGTTAAGGTTTTAGGGCAGGGCTGGCCCTGAGTTAAAGCCATAGTTCATTTGTTCATTGGACAGGAGGAGGTCCTAGAACAGGGCTACCTACAATCAGCAATCATCTAATGAGAACACCTGGTGATCCATTTGGCTAGAACTAGAAGTAACTTGGAAAACAGTGTCACAACAGACGTCTCCTAGAGGCAAAACACTGTAAGTTTTATATAGGTGTGCAAGTTGTGAGTGATTGTTGGATAATTGAGTAAGAACATTGTTTGCATGTTTGTCTTTTCAGAAACAAAATGAAATCTCTTGTCTCAATGGCTAAGAAAGTGAAGAAGCCATATGGAAGTCGCAGGAAAAGTCTTCAGGCTTATTCAACGTACATATACAGGCTTCACAAGGATGTGAGTAGAAATGACAGTCTGGATTCTGTAATTGCTTCTCACTAGCCAGAAAAGGGGTATAGAGGGATTTCTAAGTTCCGTCTGTTTCATTGCACCCCATTTTCTATAGTGCACTTCAGACTGTAGCCCATAAGGCTCAGTAATGCACTATAGTGCCCTGTAAAGGCAAAAAGGCCGTAATAGCGAAGGTGTCATAGATGGGGAAACTTACTTCAGTTGCGCTACTAGCACAGGGTAAGCATCCGGTTTAGCCAAGTGATGGAAATGCCTTAAACCTGCATTCTATCTGAATTCCAGCTGGGGGCGACGCGTGCGGTTGCAGGAGGTCGGTTTCTGTAGACTCTACTTCTCACGAGCCACTTCTCACTTGATATATTACCTCAGTAAACATTTTCACAATGAGTTTATGGTCTCAATCACTAGGTCTTAGTTTTCTGCAATACAGAATCATGTTTATTTTTTTAAATGATGGTGTTGTTGGTTTTGGTCGCTCTTGTTCAGCATGCACTGCAGAGTTGTAGGCTACTATAAGACACTGAAAGGAATCGGCAGTTCAATTTTTCCGGTATTGTGATTTTATACTAATCTTAAACCTGAACTTGTAGCCCTTCGTTATTTTTGTTGATGGACTCTGAGTCTATAATTTGTAACACATAGCCCAAATAAATGTTTGGCAACGTTAAGTGGAAATTAACTTGTTCAACGCATGGATGTATTAAGAGAACGTACATTGCCGACGCTATTACTACAGACCGGAAATCGGTTTACCCAGTTTCAACAATCGAACGTTTGTAGTGAGAGGCCTATGAGTTACGGTCGCTTTCAGTATGTTCCTGCACAACCGGAGGCTGCAGTTAGGACTCCGGTTATTGGACCGCCGTTTCAGGACCCCATTTTTTTTGTGTTGACGCTTGAAACTTACACATTAATAACCGTCCCGTTTATAGTCTTTTACAAATTTAGAAGTTTTTGTTAATTTAAATGTTATGGACAGTGGAACGATAGACAGTGAAATTATGTCCACTACGTATGAAAATGTTCAGTTGGGCTTCACTCAGTAGCATGTAAGTAAATACTGAAGGTATTGTTAAAATATTTTAGATGGGCTTAACAGCAAGGTTTCACAGTGGTTAAGGTTCGGGTAAGGGTTTTGGTAAGGCTTATGGATGTAATGATGGATGGTAAAAATCGCCTCTCCGTATCACGCTGCACTCTAGACACAACTAGGGTCCTGAAACTGCGGTCCTGGGACTGGGGTCCTAAAACGGCAATCTCTGGTTGTGCAGGAATTCCCTTGTCGCTTTTGTAACTTAAAGTTGCAGTGTGGAATTTCCCCCTTTTTGGCAGTGAGGGTAATTGCACCTATGCATAGATCTCCTTTTTTAGACTGTAATCCTTCATCTAAAAGACAAATGACTTAATCTGGAGCATCAGAATATTTTTTCTTACACACTTCTTGGGTTTGTGTCATTTTATAGCGTACTCCTAGTTCGTGTAAACCCCCTCCATTCACAACAGTTGCACCCCTTTTCCTTTACCGCTCTGGTAAACCAGTCACTGCTGGTTGACGTAAATCGCATCACTACTGAAGTGAAATTTGGTTCTCTTCTGCGAAACTGTTCTTTGACCGTTGGTTTAAAAAACTGTTAAAAAAACGGGTCACCAGTTATTTTACGCTGAAACGTAATGTCATTCTTGATGACGTAAGGACGTCACGTCTATATCACGGGCCGGCATGTGAAACGCTTTCAAATGTATAAAGTCAGTAATCATAAATCAGTCAAAAGTTTAAATATAATCTGGTAAGTTTAAGTTTTGCATCCAAAAACATACAGGCAGCGATGTGCAAATGAGGACACGGCCCTTTACAGTTATAAAGTGAATAAGTCATTCTTCATCAACGCATAAACCATCATCCACTTACTATGCATGATACATTACGATTAATTTGTAAATAAATATGGTTCGAAAGATTTTCTCAAGTCCTCATTTCACATGTGCTCAGAGCATCAGTCCTAGTTCTGTTCAGACGCTGGTGTGGCAGTCAGTGTTCGGCGCATGCTCAGTATCATCAGCTCATCAAATCGAACATCCAAAATTGACAGTTCTCGGTTTAGTGTACTGGTGATATGAACCGTTGCAACCACACGCATGATCAGTATATCAGCTGCTATGCTCCTCATAATGAACATTTCTCTCTTCACAGTAGATTAAGTCAGTGTAATGTTGGAGTAACTGAACTCCTGGATTTTGGTTTAGAGTCAGGGAGAGTCAGGCATGTCAAAGTGAGTAACTTTAGAAATTTGTGGATTAGTGCTTTATGGAGATGTGAACTGTTGGGAATGATTCATTTCGATTTGGTGAACAGTTCACTAAAACAGATCAAAAGAATGATTTGTTTGTGACCCAAACATCACTACACTACTGGTGTGGAAATGTGGCTCCAGGTAATGTCGCATGTGTTTTTGGTAAATTTTCTCTGTTCTAAACTATGGGAAGTTGAGATTGTTTGTTTTTTGTTTGCCTTTGTAGGTCAGTATAATGGGGTCAAGTGTGATGTTTGGACTATACAATGTTTCATGTCTGATCCTGAGCAGGTTGGTCCCATCCAGAGCTCCTTCACTGCTATGCCACTACCCAGGGAGCAGTCTCTCCAGTTGGGCTCAGAGGCAGCACGGCGCTCCCTGTTGAACCGATATGGAGTCATCACCAGGCTGGAGATTCACTCTGCCATGAGAAGCCTTTGCTACTGTTACTCTGCAGATGGAGAATAAGCCTTAACCACAACCTGTGTGAAGATGTGTACATTTGAATCTAATAAAGTGTGTTTTTATACCTGTTGTTCTTTCATATGGGGGGGGGGGCAGGTGTGCCTAATATTTACCAGTACATTCATGTACCTGAACACTTAACTGAATGTTACTAGATCAAATCCAGGAATTTTCCCTGGTAGTTGCTGGAAATCAATATTGTGAAATATTGAATGTGAATAAAATAAGTTCATATTAATTTTTAAACATAATGTGTTAACTTGTAAAGAATTCATATCCATATTTTGTGGAATAATAGTTTTTCATGCGTCTGCATGTTCTCAAACTGGTCTTTCATATTGATGTTGGGTGATTTTATGCTATTTTTGGTGCAGCAATTCAAGCAGGTCAGATTTGTTTGATGGCTTCTGAACAACCATCTTCCTCTTGATCAGTTTTTCAATGGGGTTGGGTTAAGAATAATATGCATTGGTGGTCTGTTAATTTTTCCAGAGCTATATGTGGGACACTATCCTGGGGTGTTGAAGTATAGTGCGAACTCAGTCTCACACATTTCTGTGCCCTTTTATTTGAATGGGCTGGTGTTTACTTGCTCAAAATATATATTTAATTTCAATGAGGCTTAACATGGTAAAACAAAGGTTTCTGTAAAGAAATTAAGTCGGCAAAATTTGCTAGAGGGTGTTAGCCTACTAGAAATGAAGTGGACACATTGGGTTTGTTATAAACATTTCAAGTATAGCTTAAAGTTACAACCGCCTAACACCGCGCTGGTGGTAACCACACCATGAACAACCATAGACAGTGTAGGAGGGAATAATGGATCTGATTGGTCAATAAAAAAAGATGTTAATGATACAGGAACCAATGGGAAATGTAGGTATCAGTTGACACTTGACAACCGCCTCTGGTGAAAAAGTCGGTAACAACAGAAGCAGTAGACGCGTAATCACTCACTGAATTAAATACCTAACAGACGTTTTGAAATCATATGTCTACATAATTAAACCCGAAAGAATTTTAAGGTGAAAGGTGAGTCGTTTCAGGCGTTTTTCCTTTGTCTTTGAATGTTTGCATTTTTCTGTCGCAATGACAAAGTCAATATAATATTGTGCTGCTCCCGTTATTTGCACAAACACAGGCTGGTTAAGGTTCACTGTTCAATACTTGTCAGCACTCAACTACAACGCTCGATAAGAAATATAGATTTAGCAATCAGTATGCTAGTCATGGAATATGGCTTCGCTGACAGTTCGTTTCCTTCGTGTCGGAGAGAACCTTTGGCTAGAATTTATACTCGTGCACAGGGAATGTGCACAAATAATTTACGGTCTGTGCTCGAACTCAATAGTGGCACGCATACTTGACTTAATTGATTAGATTCAATTAGATCTCTATAGTTTTCCAAGACAGTAATATATGAATAACACTGTAATCTACTGCATTCAGTAAAACTAAAGAGTTTCAAAACATTGTTGTGTACACATGCCAAACGGAACTGGTTCACATTTTTTTTCTCTGCTTTTAAAATATAAAAACTTTTTTTATATATATTTTGTCTGCCTACTCATATGTGCACTTACAATTCTACCAACCCCAATCCCCAAACAACTCTGTCTTTAACCAATTTTTTTTCTTAAACCTAATTTACAGTAGTTACTGAAGTCTCTCCCTGTCTTTTAAACTCTTTCTTCCCTCTCCCCGCTTCTCTCCTCTCCAGATGCAGTTCATGCTGCTCTTCAGTCGACAGGGAAAGCTGCGCCTCCAGAAGTGGTACGTCCCCCTAGCTGACAAGGAGAAGAAGAAGATCACAAGAGAGCTGGTTCAGACTGTCCTGGCTAGAAAGCCCAAGATGTGTTCCTTTTTGGAATGGAGAGACCTCAAGGTTGTTTACAAGAGGTGAGTGGAATGCTACACTGATGTCAGTCTGAGGAATCAAAACTTTTTGGGGAAAGAAATTTAATGCAAATGTGTTTGCATCCACATATAAACTATAACATATAAAATATAACAGGCCAACATACAACCAATCAAGCCACAAGGTGTTTTTTATCACGAGTACTCCACTGTTGGTTTGCTTCTGTAGATATGCAGAGTCGTCCCTGTTAGGTCCCTGAATGGGAGACCTGTGCTGCTAGAATTTGTGTTGGTAGGCCAGTAGGGGGCACTCCTCCAATCAATCAATCAAATTTATTTATAAAGCCCTTTTTACAACAGCAGTTGTAACAAAGTGCTTTGACAGACACCCGGCCCGAGACCCCCAAAAGCAAGCAAGACAAGTGATGCACAGTGGCTAGGAAAAACACCCTAGTAGGAGGGAACTAGGAAGAAACCTAGAGAGAGGCCAGACTCAAGGGGGTGGCCAGTCCTCTTCTGGCTGTACTGGGTGGGGGATCTGAAGGTACACAGCACATTGTAATAAGGTCAAACAGTGTTCAATTATTGTCCAGCAATGAAGATATGATGGGTGGACTGTGACCAAAGTCTTTATGTAGCATCAATACAGTTCGGTGGTCTTGCGAAGGAAGACCGTGAAGCCGCCTGGAGATGAAGGCTGGCGTCATCGGGTGGAAACGGGATCATCAACTGCAGTGACATGGGATCCAGCACAGCAGTGGGCCGGGCACAGGAAGAAGACAGGAAGGAGTCATCAGGCCACATGGTCCCGTCGCATGTTTCTAGGGTCCTCCTAGGATGAACATGACATCAGGAACATTAGAGTGGGCATACCTTGGATCTAGTAGCTTGACACAGCTCTGACCCCAAAATGAATATATAAAACCCTAGTCCCCCGGCACATAAACTATTGCAGCATAACATCTGGGGCTGAGACGGGGCGGGACAAGAGACGTGGTCCTGCACAAGACCTCTGGTTTAAAGACCATTTCCAGTGCCCCTGGGCAGTGAAGGGGACATCTGCCCTGTGTAGGGTGCCTTCTTTCAGGTGGGACGTTAAACAGGTGTCCTAAATCTCTTTGGTAACTTAAGATCCTGTGGCATAGTGGGCTAAGGCGCTGCATTGCCGGTCAGTCTACATCTTGATAGTCAGCGGTTTGAGCCTGACTATGGGTTCTCTGACATTTCCTGGACCTCCAGAATGAGCCACTGCAAATTGGCATAGTGATTTGGGATAGACAAGCCAAATCATCTACATTGCCACGACTCGCCTGTAAATTCAGTCATGAAAGTATAGTTGGTGAACGTAATCATCCTGTATATGATCTGACTAAAGGCATCCGTGTTGGATGAGCAGGCCGAAAAAGAATTGGCGGCTCTGCAACGTGGTTGGATGAACCATGTGTGCGCCCCTCGCCATCTCGCATCTGTCCAAGAAGTTGCGGAGCTGCCGACAAGGCAGGGTTTGTGGGAATTGGGAGGGGAGAAGGGGGGGGGGAGATCCCATGGCGTTTATCACAAAAATGTAGGGGCGTTATCCCTGGTGTCCTAGACAAATTTCTAATCTAGCTATCATTCCATCTTGGCAACCAAATCGTCCCCCGTTTTCAATTTGCTCATTCATCTTTTCCTCACCGCTAGTACTCCCCAGGCCATTACTGTAAAAGTGAATATGTTCTCAGGCAACTTGCCTGGTAAACTAAAGGTAAAAACAAAAAACATCAGCTAAAACAAACCCATAGTTCATCTAATGGTGCTGATTGGATTGAGAAAAAGCTCCCTGTCCCCAATTGTAAACACATTCGGTACTGTCGGACTGATATCTGAGTAGCGATTCAATGCTAGTGGTCTCAGGCTGAATTGCTGGGCTGTGTTGTCTAAAACATCGTTACTTGGGTAATATCAACCAGGTTTAGACTGAACTAGGGTTAAAACCAATAAATACATAATTTCAGTTTTTCAACTTTCTTTACACTAGGGTTGAATACCGACAGCTTCAATTTTCCAAATTGCCGGGTGAGCTATGGCAATGTCTATAGCACTTTGGTCATCAGGTGGCTCAGTTGTTACGAAGGTGGACTCGTAATTGTTAGGTTGCCGGTTTGATTTCCAAGTGAGGAAAATGTTGTTGTGCCCTTGAGCAAAGCATCTTAAGTTAAGACAGGGTGTGTGCCTGTACTTACAGTACTCTAAAGTCTTTTTCACACTGCAAGCCTTTAATGATAAAATTTGATTTATTTTTTAGTATTCCATTTTGAATGCTGACAGTTCAGACAGCATTTACAAGTGACTGAATTGGATGTGTGACAGTGAGATCTCAATGTGTTAAAAAATGACTATGTCATGGCAATGTGTGGGGAGGATTCCACATGGGAAAGCAGTAAATCTCCTCATTGCCACCCAGCAAAATTAGCCTACATTTAGGTTATTATTTGTATGGTGTTTCACACCATGAATTAAAAATGTGTGTATCATGCTTGTATAGACATCAACCTAAACATGTCATCATTAACAACCCTTGCATTACTGCTCAAAATTACTTTTACCACACCCAATCTGTTTTAATTCCTGGGAAATATTATTTCCATAAATTTTTTTTATGAAAAACATTTTATTTAATATTTATTTTTTTGTATTTAAGTATCTTGGCCTTATTGAACTCAATGCACACAAACTGACTAGGTAGTGAACTCATTTAATTCTTTGAAACTTTTACAATTAATCTCAATGTAGCAGACGTGCTTTTGTTTTTAGTTGATGCACATTTTTTGTCAGTAATGTTTATTTATGTAGTTTATAAAAAAACTGACAACACAGCGTTGAAGTTTGTCCACAAATTTTTTGACAGTGCCGGTGCCCACTTAACATTTGCATAGATTTTAGTCACTTGGGAATGATTCGCAAGGTACACTACTCTGGGTAGACCTCGATAGCTAGTGTGGTAATGAGTAATATCCGTATGGAGGAAGAGAAGTGAAACAGCACTTGGGACAACACTTCATCTCTCGTGCACATACTAAACTAAGGGGTAGGGGTATTGGGGTGGAGCCTTGCACTCATTTGGATTATAGGAATTGTGCCATAAATCCTTGAATCTCAAACTGACCTCTAAATCCTCGCTCGGAGGGCCCTTTGGGGTCACGTGTTCCTAACGGAACTCTGAGGGTGACTTCCAAAGAGTGGCTAGGGGATTAGTAAAATTTAAAGGAATTTAAATGTACAGTTGCAATGAAAATTATTTAACCCCCATTGCAAGTCAGGTTTATTGTCAAAATGTACAGACGGTCAGCTGTTTGCAATGAACAAATCAAACAAAAGCAATTCAAATAGTTCACCACAATGACTGCTTCTCATGGTTTCCCCAAATCCAACTGAAAATGCAACTCATAATGGCTTCTCCAGTCTCAATTTTACAAAAATATGCAAAAGAGGTGTCTCAAGCACATTTGATGCAACTAATCAAAGGCTTCATTAGTTGCACCAGGTGTGCTTTAGCTGGAACAAATGAAATATCTGAACTGGCCAGAGGATTGTTGAGTGGCACGTTTGACTTCATGGTTGACACATGGCTAAGACAAAAGAATGGCCCAAAAAGTTAAGAGGAGATTATCATGAACAGTTCATTCATGAACAAGAAACAGGATACAAAATGATAGCAAAGGCACTGTGCCCAGAGACACCATTAGTATCATAGTTCAAAGTTAAGGGAACAGTGGTTACACTAGCTGGACGGGGCAGAAAAAGGAAGCCATCAACGGCTGCAATAGAGTTCTGAGATGGCAGGTTGTAAAAAAAAACACTTGAGTGACTGCAAAAGACCTACAGCAAGACTTAGTGGCAACAGACACTGACGCTTTAGTGAGCACAGTAAGGTGCATATTAAGGGCAGAACAACTACTGACCCAAAAGCACAAGAAAAGTCTGCTCCAATATGCTTAAAATCATATAAAGAAGCCACAGAGGTTTTAGGATTCTTTTCTGTGGAGCAATGAAGAAAAACTGGAATTTTACTATAAAATGGATATGTGTGGAGGAAGAAGAATGAAACATCTACTGAAAAGAACACTCTGCCCACATTCAAGCATAGTGCTACCCATGGTTGGGAAACACTACCTAGGCAAAAGTGGTTTGCTTAAATACTTTTTTCACCCACATGCAAATAAACAACTATTTGGACAATCGTTGCATTCAGAAGCCCACACCCTAGCCTAAAATATAGAGAATTCTGCTGTACAGTTTGCACTTGCATTGCCAGATGCAGGCTACAGTTACTTTCCATATGATCAAAGAAATCATTTCTAGACAGGCAGAAGCAGGCTATTTCACGAAATGTGCATACGTATTTGTCATGTTAATAACCAGTGATGATGATGATGGGGGCTCAAATGTGATTCTTGTCCCGGCCCAGTCCTGAATGGAGGCCCAAATTTTGTTTTTGCTCAGTCATTTTTTTAGCAGTGGGCCCTAAATGTGGAGTTGTGTCCCGGGCCCAGGGATTCCTGTCAGCATCCCTGTATTACACATTCTTTCCTACAGGAGCATCTATCAAAAATAAAAACTAAGAGTAGACAAAATTTTCCTCAGGAATTGAAGAAAAGTGGAACAATGACAAATGTATACAGTGGGTACAGAAAGTATTCAGACCCCTTTTAAATTTTTACTCTTTGTTTCATTGCAGCCATTTGATAAAATCTAAAAAGTTCATTTTATTTCTCATGAATGTACACTCAGCCTGTCATCCTGACAGAAAAAAACAGAAATGTAGAAATGTATTAAAAAAGAAACTGAAATATCACATGGTCATAAGTATTCAGACCCTTTGCTGTGACACTCATTTAACTCACATGCTGTCCATTTCCTCTGATCCTCCTTGAGATGGTTCTACTCCTTCATTGGAGTCCTGCTGTGTTTATTTACACTGATTAGACTTGATTTAGGAAAGGCACACACCTGTCTGTAAGACCTTACATCTCACAGTGCATGTCAGAGCAAATGAGAATCATGAGGTTGAAGGAACTACAGGAGGAGCTCAGAGACAGAATTGTGGCAAGGCACAGATGTGGTCAAGGTTACAAAAGAATTTCTGCAGCACTCAAGGTTCCTAAGAGCACAGTGGCCTCCATAATCCTTAAATGGAAGAAGTGTGGGACAACCCAAACTCTTCCTAGACCTTGCCGTCCAGCCAAACTGAACAATCGTGGGAGAAGAGCCTTGGTGAGAGAGGTAAAGAAGAGCCCAAGGATCACTCTGGCTGAGCTCCAGAGATGGGAGAAAGTTCCACAACGTCAACTCTCGCTGTAGCCTTCCACCAGTCAGGGCTTTATGGCAGAGTGGCCCGACAGAAGCCTCTCCTCAGTGCAAGACATATGACAGCACGCATAGAGTTTGCCAAAGAACACATGAAGGACTCCCAGACTATGAGAAAGAAGATTCTCTGGTCTGATGAGACCAAGATTGAACTTTTTGGCGTTAATTCTAAGCGGTATGTGTGGAGAACCAGGCACTGCTCATCACCTGCCCAATATAATCCCAACAGTGAAACATGGTGGTGGCAGCATCATGTTATGGGGCTGTTTTTCAGCTGCAGGGACAGGACCACTGGTTGGAATTGAAGGAAAGATGAATGCGGCCAAGTACAGAGATATCCAGGAAGAAAACCTCATTCAGAGTACTCAGGACCTCAGACTGGGCCAACGGTTCACCTTCCAAGAAGACAATGACCCTAAGCACACAGCTAAAATAATGGAGTGGCTTCGGAACAACTCTTTGACCATTCTTGACTGGCCCAGCCAGAGCCCTGACCTAAACCCAATTGAGCACCTTTGGAGAGACCTGAAAGTGGCTGTCCACCAATGTTCACCATCCAACCTGATGAAACTGGAGAGGATCTGCAAGGAAGAATGGCAGAGGATCCCCAAATTCAGGTGTGAAAGACTTGTTGCATCATTCCCAAGAAAACTCATGGCTGTACTACCTCAAAAGTGTGCTTCTACTCAATACTAAGCAAAGGGTCTGAATACTTATGTGATATTTTAGTTTTTCTTTTTTAATAAATTTGCTAATATTTCTACATTTGTTTTTTTTTCTGTCAAGATGGGGTGCTGAGTATGGAGGACCAAGTCTGACAAAATAATAAATAAATATATAAATAAATAAATGCCTTAAAAAATAAATAAGCACACAATTAATTGCAGAATGAATACAGGAAATAAATAAATCTATGCAATAATTAAATTATACAATGAGACATTAATTAATTAATTAATGTAATCTCTTTTAATTAGCTTCTTTATTTATTCACCTTTGTAATAATTATCTTATTTATTTATTGTCTGTTATAATTTTCAACTTTATTTATTTATTACTTATTTTTTAAATGTATGTATTTATGTGTATATTATAATATTTTTGTCTGTTTTATTCTTCCTTTGTATTTTTTTACCCTATTTATTTCTTCAACGCATATTTACATTTCTGTATGCATTTCTGCCTCATTATGCAAATGAGAAGGGGCTGTGTCTTAAGGGGAAAACTTCTGCCTATTGGTTGGTTAGCAGTATACTGTATCGTTCGAAATTACATGCTACCGGCCGATGAGGTTAAGTAGTGATGGCAGTTTGACACTAAATTTTCGAGACGTGCTTCAAAACAATAACTACAATTCCATTTGAACCACTGCTCCGAATGTTGCTTTGGTACGGAAAAATCAACTGACATATTATGCCCGAAGCAGCAACTGCTTCATTCTCTGAATTAATCACGTTGCGTTTCGCAGCGCTACCGCAACACCGAAACAGAGGCAGGACTGGCACTACCTCGTTTCGAGTCTGAATTCTAGCCCGCTCAAAGCATAAAAACGTTAATGCACAACATTGCGTTTGGTTCGTAGTAGCCTCTACAGTGACAAACATTAGTTTGTTCGTATAGATTCATTTTGATTACTATGGAAGCATCTAGGAAGAGAGGTCGTTATAACTTTATTCGGATCGCTCCTGATGAGGCTGGTTTTTCATAGTTTGGAGGAAGCAGCCCATCTTCTCAACATGGTCGCAACGTTAATCTCACACACATCGTTCTAATTCCTCCAGTCTATTGGCAGCTTTCATTAAGAGGTCAGAAACTGAACGTCCGTCTGCCAAGTTCGCAATTGCTAAACAATGCTTTTTGGTGGGGAAAAGCCATGTAGATTCGACCGATGCAGTATAAGGCTAACCAACCAATGGGCAGGCGTTATCCCCCTAAGACACAGCCCCTTCTCATTTGAATAATGAGGCAGAAATGCATACAGAAATGTATTATATGACAGGTAGAAATAAATAGCGTTGAAGAAATAAATAGGGTAAAAAAATACAAAGTAAGAATAAAACAGAAAAAAAATATTATACACATAAATACATACATTTAAAAAATAAGTCATAAATAAATAAAGTTGAAAATTATAACAGACAATAAATAAGGTCATTATTACAAAGGTGAATAAATAAAGAAGCTAATTTAAAGAGACATTAATGTCTCATTGTATAATTTAATTACTGCCTAGATTTATTTATTTACTGTATTGTGCAATTAATTGTGTGCTTTTTAATTTTTTGAGCATTTATTTATTTATATATTTATTTCTTATTTTGTCAGACTTGGTCCTCCATAGCTGAGTGTACCTTAACGAGAAATAAAATGAACTTTTTTGATTCTATCAAATGGCTGCAATGACAGAGTGAAAATTTTAAAGGGGCCTGAATACTTTTCGTACCCACTTTATATTAACAAACATTATTTTACAAAGTTGTATCAGGTGCAATCGTGTGAGCAAAGCCATAACATTCAGCAGCAGTCCCGCTAGTTCGATCCTGCTCTCCCTGAGTGAGAGAGCTGCCTGATTAGCAAGACTGTCAGAGAATTACTTCAGGCGAAGGAACACAGTAGCCTACACCTAGTTATATGCATTTGGATAAGTGATTGAATGGAGAAAAACAAGTGTTTTCTGATTGGATATTTTAGAATTAAGTAAATACCATTGTTTATAGCTGTCAGTTATCAAGCAGATTACAACGTTTGAATGATACAATGGAGCGCATGCTGGCCAAGTTCGGTAGAGAAACGCACACTGCTATGTATAGAGCACAAATTAACCTCCATATTTGCTGCCTTTTGTATCAGGATAAATTCAACGACAATTATTAATATTCCGGGACTATATTCGGATTATAGAAAAAATATATAGATTTTGATGAATTCCACGTTAATATCTGTTCCGCGGTTCCATCCACATTCTCCACATTGCGGAAACATAGGGCCCTACTATCATACACAATTTTATCAGGATTCAAAAGTCTCTGACTGGTTATGTTTGTGAGTGTTTTACACTATTGTGAGTTATGTGACCAATTAGGTTTAGAATACCAACACTGAAAAATATGCATATTCCACAAGATTCCGTGTTTATAAATAAATACAGTTTTTATGTACAGATTCCGTCCGTGTTTTCCGCAACGCGAAAACCATAGGGCCCTACAGAAGAAGCACAGTGTCCATCAGTCATCTCACTTGAACCACAGAACATTTCTGGTGTGATTTGAATGCTTGCCATGCGGGTGTTGATTAAATTTGAGACTAGAGAAGTCATTATCAGTTTCAAACAGCTGACAGTCATTTTTACAATAAACCTGATTTACAATGGGGGTTGAATAGTTTTTATTGCAACTGTAGTAGGCTGCCAGTTAATGTTTGTTTTAAAGTTTCAGAATGGCCAGTCATACTCAACCAGTGTTAATAGCTGCCTCACTATTTCATGTAGGCTGGTGTATTAACTGTGTATTGTTCATGGTCTTACTGTTAATGACTGTGTGTTTAGGTATGCCAGTCTGTATTTCTGCTGTGCCATAGAGGACCAGGACAATGAGCTCATAACATTGGAGATCATCCACAGATATGTTGAACTACTGGATAAGTACTTTGGCAGTGTACGTCTCCATCACGTCTCCATCAGTGTTACTCCCATCATACTCTTTAAACAATACTCCGTAATCCCTAACCCAAAGACAATTGAGTAATTAATAAAAGATAGTACACTATCACTTTAACCGATGCAAACAGAACAAAAGCTACAGTTTAAAATCACTCACAGTTAGCAAGTAAATAAGCAAGCAAGCTGGACATTATTTCTCTTTGGGAAGTTATATTTGCATGTGTGTATTTGTTTGTATGTATGTGTGTATCTGTATGTGTATCACTAGGTGTGTGAGCTAGACATCATCTTTAACTTTGAGAAGGCCTATTTCATCCTGGATGAGTTCTTACTGGGTGGAGAGGCTCAGGAGACATCTAAGAAAACCGTCTTGAAGGCCATAGAACAGGCAGACCTTCTGCAGGAGGTAAGACCCCTCATATCTAACCTTGACCTTTAGGAGTGGGACTATTCCTACCTAATCTAAGATAGAATGAGAGAGAGCTGCTTTTTAAATTAGTTTAATTTTCAAGGGCTTTATTGGCAAAACAAATTTGTCTAATTTGCCAAGCGTATATCTCATCACTTTCTCTTTATCTCTGTGTGACTTTCTCCTCTGTAGCTCTGTGTCTTCTATCTATCTAGTTATGTCTGTTTACACTGTGCACAATTATTAGGCAAGTTTTTATTCTTAAGGATTTATTTTATTACTGCACAACTACAGTGCTCTCAATCAATCCAAAATGTAAATACACCTCAAACCTGAATGGAAAATGCAAAAACAACAAAGTCATTTGAAAATTAGTTTTTACCCTGTACTATATAAAAAATATTATATGATTTTTTCTATATACACTAATTTCAAATGTTATGACTGTAATACTGTAATACTCTCCAAAAACGTTGGTAAAGTCAACTGTTTACCACTGTGTAACATCACTTTTATTTTCTTAACACTTATTTAGCGTTTAGGCACTGAATACAGCAGTTGGTTCAGTTTAGCAAGTTGAATTTTGCCTCATTCATCCATTATGCATGTCTTCATCTGTGGAACTGTACTGGGCCTTCGTTGCCTTATTTTGTGCATCATAATGCAGCACAAATTCTCTATCAGAGGTCAGGACTAAAGGAAGTCCTTGCCAGCACCCACACTCTGTTTACGCCACCATGTGCTTGTAATCAAGGCAAAATGTGCTTTGGCATTGTCCTGGTGGCAAATGCAGGGATGTCCCTGGAAAAAACAACGTCTGGATGGCTGCATGTGTTTCTCCAAAATGTGTACATATCTTTCTGCATTAATGGTGCCATCATAGGTGTGCAAGTTAACCATTCCATGTAGGGAATACTTTGTCACTCAACACCATTCACTGCTACATCCACAGATCAAAGTTAAGTATTTACTATGCAAAGCAGAAGCCATACATCAACTATCTAGCAGCGCCACCAACGTCTCTGGGCTTGTTGTCATCTTAGATAGACAGTAGCACACTGAAATCATGTTTTATGGTTTCAAGTAGATTTTGGACAAAACAGCTTTTGTTCTCCAAGCCAAAGAGGAAAAGGACCATCCAAGCTGTTATCATTGTCAGGTCCAAAAGCCAGCGTCTGTCATTGTATGGGGGTGTGTCAGTGCCTATAGCATGGGTAACTTGCACATCTGTGAGGGCAGGTTTAATGGAGAAAGGTATGTACACATTTTGTAGCAACATACAGTATACTGCCTTCCAGGCATCATCTTTTTTAGGGACATCCCTGCATTTTCCAGCAGGACAACACCAAACCACATTTTGCCCA
>JACXGM010017490.1:0-19659 GCA_016801145.1 Umbra pygmaea | reverse complement strand
GAGCCATGTCCCGCTCCTCTCCCAGAGCCATGTCCCGCTCCTCTCCCAGAGCCATGTCCCGCTCCTCTCCCAGAGCCATGTCCCGCTCCTCTCTCAGTGCCATGTCCCGCTCCTCTCCCAGTGCCAGTGTGCCGGTGTCGGCCCCTGTCCCAGTGCCAGTGTCTGCACCTGTCCCCGTGTCTGTCTGTCTGTCTGTCTGTGTCTGTTTGTGCGGTGTTTTTGCAGATTCCTGTGTCTGCTGTGGTTCCGGTGCCTGGTCCGCCTTCGCCTCGGCTTCCGCTTCTCCCTTGCTCGGCCGGACCTCCACCTGCCCGGACTCATCCTTCCGGCCCGTCGCTGCTGCCTCCATCCTCCGGACCTCCATTGATTCTTCGTCCCTCCGGTCCACTGCTGCTGCCTCCGCCCTCCGGCCCGCCGTTGCTGCTTCGTCCTTCCGGCCTGTCGCTGCTGCCTCTATCTTCCGGACCACCGTTGATTCTTCGTCCCTCCGGTCCGCTGCTGCTGCCGCCGCCCTCCGGCCCGCCATGGCTCCATCCACCAGCCCGGTCTACTTGTCTGCTTTGCCCTGCCGTGCCTCCGCCTTATGGTCCGCCGATGTTGCCTCCACCCTCCGGCCCGCCATGGCTCCGTCGTCCGGCTTGGTCTGCTCGTCTGCTTCGCCCTGGGGTGCCTCCGCCTGCCTGGTTTCTGCTGCTGCGGTCTCCTGCCTGGGTCTTCTACCGCCTGGTGTCCTGTGGCATGTCCACCATTTGGCGCCTCAGGAGCTGCACCTTGGGGGGGGGTTCTGTAACATTTCCAGTTCCCCTTCCCTGGAAACTGCCACTTCCCTATTCAACACTGATCAGAACTACATTTCCCATACCCGGACTCTGTAACATTTCCTGTTTCCTTTCACAGAGTACTACATCTTCCCCTTCCTGGACTGATCAGAACTACATTTCCCAATACCCGGACTCAATCATCCAAAATCAATACACCTGCTCTCACTTCATCTGTATATAAGACACACACACTCCATTGCCTCTTTGCGAGGTATTGTGAGTATATTTTCATTCTCCATTCTGAGCATCCCTATGTTGTATTGTTGTTCTGGTTTGACCTTTTGCCTGGTATATTCGTTTTCTGCTTTGGATGTCCTTCTGTGCTTTAGCCTACATTTTGTGTTGTTGTTCTAGCCTGACCCCTGCAAAGTTTGGTTGATTATTCTGCCTTGGATGACGATTCTGTGCCGTTGCAAATTAATACATATTCCTGTTTTGAATAAACATTGTTCTCTTTTTTACCTTTGGAGAAGTTGTTCATTACAGTATTACAATTGTGTGAATTTATGTAATACAGCATGAACAGTGTCTTATCAATCAATTATAAAATAAATTTTATTTCAAAATCCAAAAATATGAACAGTGGAAATGAAAGTAAATATAATTTTAAAAAATGAACAGACAGTGTATATATACAAAAACACTCATATAAAACTATTTACAATAAGATATTAGATGAAGGTGATTTAAATTCCAGGGATGAAACCGGTGTACTGTCCCTGAGGTTCAGGGAATTCATCCCTTATCCTACACACACAGCAACTTGGGATGACTCTTCTATTACCCTGCCCTAGAGACCCATGCTGCCAGAAAATGAAATGCCTGTAGGCAGCATATCTAAACTCCCTATTGTCATCACCTGGCTCTCTTATTTGGCCTAATGCTGTGATGTCCTCCCTGTACTACCCATGAATCCGGAGAAAACCTTCATCTAGGCAATACTGTGAGAAGAGTGGCAGAAGGCTCACACATGTCGTGAGTTCCCTGGCTGACGACTCATGTCATGCAGTTGTAACACAGATTAGGCTACAGCTAGAATAGCTGCGTGTAAAGGATGGAGATACTAAGAGCTCATTTCGGTTTAATTGACATGGTTCAAACTGCTCAGAGAAATATATTGAAAACACAAACCTCTGTTGCTTCTCTTCTTTGTCTTTGAAGAGCTTCCACTCTCTCCTCGTCATCTTTGGAGAGTGTCCCTTTACTTTTTCTTTGCCTAGTAGGCGGTCTCGCCGATCCACTGCCACCGGGTCTGTATTTTGGTTTTTCGGTACCTTTCCGTTTTCCTTTATCTTTCCCTCGTACCTCCGTTGCATCAACTGATCTCTGACGCTGCTCACGGAGAAAAATATATAGTCTATGCTGTAAAAATTGCATTACACTAATAATCTCATAAAATATACAGAATAACGACAGCACTTATACTTTACTAACATTAGCTTGCATTCGTTGGCATCGAACCTAGTAGTTGATGTTAGCAATTAAATTTTACCAAAATAACGAAAACGTAAAACTATTATTCATTTCCCATAGAGGTCATAACCAACATGTTAACTGACTAAATACCTAAATGCAACTTGTAATTGTGATCAAAAGTAACCTCATCACTGGATGGAACACTCATGCATGAAGTCGTACTGGAAGCCATGTTAATCTTGGAATAATACGGCCACCGTAGGAGTAAAAACACACTCGGAAAGGGAGGGGCTAGAAATCAATATTGATTTGGTTGTCATACACAATTTCACCACTAGATGGGGGAAAGTCTTACACAATGTAGCTTTAAGATTTTACAGAGATCTCTTTTAAAACTTAATCTGGTTTTAAATGCTAAAAAAACACATTTTATGTTATTTTCTAAGTCAAGTAATACTTTTGTACTTACTAGCCTGGATGGTACTCCAATTGAACAGGTGTCTGAATATAGATATCTAGGTTTATGGTTAGATGACAGGCTTTCTTTTAAAAAGCATGTTACTGAACTTGGTAAAAAGCTAAGATTCAAGCTAGGTTACCTTTATAGAAATAGGGCTTGTTTGTCATCTTCTCACAGAAGACAAATTATTCAGGCCACTTTTATGTCCATCCTAGATTATGGTGACATCATTAATATGCACGCCTCAAATGCCACATTAAAACCGTTGGATGTTATATACCATTGTGCAATTAGGTTTATCACTGGTGATAGCTATAAAACTCATCACTGTATCCTGTATCAACATGTGGGATGGACATCTCTTGCTGTGAGACGTGAGAAACATGCTCTCATTTTTATTTACAAAATACTTCTTTCTAAATTACCTCCTTACATATCTTCTTTGATTTTTATTAGACATACAAATAATTTAACAAGATCCCAAAGGTGGATTACATTACAGACCCCATTAGTCTCAACAGAGCTGGGTAGGTCTGCATTTAGTTATTTTGCCCCCTTTATTGAGCAAAATGCAGATCAAACTCCAGTTAAAAAATCTGGTGTCCCTGACCCATTTTAAAAAATGTAATGGAGGACTTATATGATGTTTTTGTTCGTGATTGTTTCTGTTGATTTATGTCCTCATTGTGTATGTGCTTTATTATAATTATTGTGTGTCATTGTACATGTTTACATGTCTTCACAGGGCGCAGCTGAAAAAGAGATCTTGGTCTCAGTCTGTTTTCCCTGTTAAAATAAAGTTAAAATAGAAATAAAAAAATAGTAAAAATATATATTTTGCTTACTTCTTGCGTCTCGGGGAGTAAAGTCACGTATGCGACAAGTCACGTTTACAACATGAGGACAGTCAGAGCTGGGGTAGCTATAGGCATGAACCGTTCGACTGGCAACACTTATGCCAGCAACACTAACTCCGATTTTTCTTTTCAAAATAATAGCGCTCATTATTCATTATAATAATCATTATTAATTCATTGTAGTATAGATAGGTAGTGTGTTCATGTGTTGCTAAAATGTGTCTATTGTTGGATAAAACAGACTGTAGTGAATGTTTTTCAAATGTAATCATGTTTTCATATGAGACACTGACAATATATTCAATCAAATTGTGTGTACAAAGTATTTGTTAACCTTATTAATAAAAAGTTGACTACTACTATGACTCTTCTATTGTTTCTACACACAATACAATAGCATTTGGTTACAATTCACTAGCTGTAATAGGAGTCCCAGAGTGGGACTCCTGTTCCATAAGGATTTAGATGGAGTTATTGTAGGAATGTTTATTGTAGGTATTTGAGCTATTTAATATTATATTCCAGTGCATATATACTGTAGTTTTGGTAACACTTTATTTGAAGGGGTCTACATAAGAGTGATATGACACTGTCATTAAACTGTCATAACCATGACAAAACATGTGAAGTAATCGTTATGAATGTTAATGAATGTTGTCATTGTGTCATTCGGTCAACTATGTCATCTTCTTATTCAAGGTTGACATTGTTTCTGACGTCTTTGTCATGACAACTTGACATTAACTGAAACATAAATATGTCATAGCAGGTCTTATCTGAATAAATAATTTAGCTTGATGTGTCAGCATTAAATACTACTGTTGTATGTGGTTGGGATTGACATTAGCTGTCATGAGACCATTATAACTGTGTCATGAATATTTTCCTTGACAAATTTTACGAGTGTTAAAATGTGGACGTGTCATAAAGATATCAGTAAGTGTCATAAAGATGTCATTACGTGTCATAAATAGGAATGCACTGATACCATTTTTTAAGGACCGAGTACGAGTACCGATATTATTATCACTGATACCTATACAAATTCTCAGTGCTCATTTTCATGTTTTAGATTCAGATGTTTTATCAGGTTACATGTATTATATGTACTGGGTTTCGCACCTCCTCTTGATATTAATGCAGAACAAAGCATGAAGTTTGCAATGTGTGGGTTGTTGTCATTAATTTTGAAGTATTTCCACACCGCTGAGGCTGATAATGTGTCTGCTGCTGCCGCCGCTGTCTCTGTGCACAAAAAATTCTGTCAGTTACGTCATGTGAGGCATTGATCTTTGGTATCGGGGGGATTTTTTTGAGTACAAGTACAAGTACATTAGCTTGGTATCAGGCCCGATACTGGTATCGGTGCATCCCTAGTCATAAAGACGTCATTAAATGTTATAAAGATGTTATTCAGGGTCATAACACTGTCAAATGCTTTGTCAGTGTCATTACTGTTTTTCTTGACCTCAACTAGTCGTACAAACTGGATGTGTTTTAAAGATGTCATTAAGTGTTATAGAGATCTAATTAAGTGTCATAACACAGTCAAATGCTTTTATAACTGTGTCATTAAATAAAGAAATAGATTTGCAGAACAAATGCCCCATTTAAAACCCATCACTGTGACCTACAGTATATTCACTAGTGGCCCTCACTGCACACTCAATGACTGACCGACTGGTATCACTTCAAATATACAAGTCACTCCTATGCAAAAGCCCTCTGTACCTAAACTCTCTTGTAACCATTGCCACACCCACCCACAAACTTCGCTCAAAAAGGTACATCTCCGTAGTTACTCCAAAAGCCCATACGTCAGTTCGCAGTGGCTAGCGACAGGATAGATCTACAGAAATCTCTGAAAAACGTGAAAACCGTCTCCCTCACCTCACCACATTTAAATCACATCTGTAAGAACTTCTACCTGATCACTTTACTTGCTGTCCCTCCCCCTTACATGTACACTACCTCTGCCCATTTTAGCCCCTAGTGTTTTAGTTTTTTTTTTATGGGAAGGATCAGCTTAAGTATTCGACATAGGTATTGTCTTTGTTCTAAAATATGCATCATTTCCAATCCCACATTTTTTTATATTATTGCTGTCTATATTTTACCCCCATCCTAACCTTTACCTGACCAATAGTTGAGACCAATGACATTTTAACATTTAGCTCTCGCTTATACATTTTATATTTTCCTCAATCATTATTTTTTATTTGATCAACTGTTTATTTAAGTTCAATATTGTCCATCTGTCTCTTAGCCACAGCCATGTTGGGTTTCCATTTGCCATGTGTATTTCCACTGTACATTGATGCTTCACATAATTATGAAACCTTTCTATTGTTAGTGACTCCACCAATTTGGAATTAAAGATACATATTTTTGCTAAAATAATTATCATATTATTAATTGTCTGACTATTACATTTTAAGTCTCCAAGTATTGCTATTTGTAACGATAATTCAATATAAATATTGCATTTATTCATCCATTCTTGTACCTGTGACCAAAAGCGTGCTACATACGGACAGTACCAAAAAAGATGACCTATAGATTCGGCCTCCTCAGAGAAAAATCGCTAGAGTTGGGAAGATTGAATTCCCCACTTGTATAGATTTCTATTTGTTGACAGTATTTTACATAATAATTTGAATTCAAATATTCCAATTTTTGAGTCTGGTGTTGTCTTGCGTATTAATCCAAAAGCGTTATGCCACGGGATTGGAACATCAAAAATTTCTTCCCAGCTATTTTGTAATTTATATGGAACAGCAACCAATTTTTTTTTTCATAGATGGAATTGGTATATTTCTTTGTTTATCCGTATTTTCTTCATCCATGTGAGATCTTTAATACATGGTTGACAGACAAGATCAGACTTTTTCCCCTCTTGTACTTTCTTCTTCCAAGTATATGGTATTGCTACAGTTAGTTGGTTGTATTTTTGTAGGGAGCAAACATTTCCATATGTTCTTGTTAACTGTATGAAAGACATCACTCCACCGGCTTCATTTATAATGTCATTTACAAACATTATTCCTTTTCCAAACATCTTGTCAAAGTACACAGGCTTTTTATCAACTAGTATTTGTGAATTTAGCCACAATAATTGTTGTAAAATTTGGTCCCTATTTTCAGGTGGATAAAATTGAAATTGCAACCAACTTTTCATGGCTTGTTTAAAAAATATCGACATCTTAGAAATGTTTTCCAATATCTGAAAATGGTCAGTTGTAATTTGTAGAAATGGAAAGAGATCCTTACTGAACAAAGGGTGAAATACTCTCATTAGCTTACTAGAGAACCAATTAGGATTTAGGTAAACCTTTTGTATAACCGATGCTTTTAATGAAAGATCCAAAGCTTTAATGTTCAATAGCTTTTGACCATTATACAAATATGCCCTTTTAATGCCCTTTTAACAAATATGCCCTTTTATTTTGTCTGGCTTACCATTCCATATAAAGTTAAATATCTTTTGTTCATATAGTTTAAAAAACATGTCATTGGGAGTAGGCAAAACCATAAGCATATAGGTAAACTGCGATATAATTAGAGAGTTGATTAAGGTGATTTTCCCACAAATAGTTAGGTGCTGTCCTTTCCAGGGTATCAATATTTTATCTAGTTTAGCTAGTTTTGTTAAATAATTCTCCTGAATACAACTCAATCTTTCAAATGGTATATGTATATCCAGTATATCCACATCCCCGTCCGCCCACTTTATTGGTAATCTATACTGCAATGTAAAATTTGAATCTTTTAATGCTCCAATACGTAATTTAGTACACTTATCATAATTCGATTTTAGTCCAGATATTTTTGAAAAGGTATCAAGATCCTTTAGGATGCTATTTAATGTTTCCAAATGTGGTTGGAAAAGGAAACATAAGTCATCGGCATACATAGATACCTTTGTTTGTAAGCCATGGATTTCCAGGCCCTTAATGTTGTTGTTAGTTCTGATTTTATTGGCTAACATTTCAATTGCAACAGTAAAAAGGTAAGCCGACAATGGACAGCCCTGCTTAACTCCTTTTGACAGATTGAAATCTTGCAGGATATAGCCATTATTTAAAATTTTACATCTAGGGTTACTATACATAATTTTAAATTAAAATATTCCAAGCAATTATATATAAAGTCCAATCGAACTTTATCAAAGGCTTTTTCAAAATCAGCTATGAAAATTAGACCTGATAGTCCTGATAGTTCATAGTGTTCTATTGTTTCTATAACATCTTATATGGTCTCCTATGTAACGTCCATGCATGAAACCTGTCTGATTTGGATTAATAATATCCGATAAAACCTTTTTAATTCTAAGAGCTATACATTTGGCTAATATTTTGGCATCACAGCATTGCAGTGTAAGAGGCCTCCAGTTTTTTAAATATACAGGGTCTTTATATGCTCTGTTTGGGTCCTGTTTCAATAATAATGAAATCAGGCCTTCTTGTTGTGTGTCTGACAATCTACCATTTACATACGAGTGATTAAAACATGCCAGTAATGGACCTCTTAATATGTCAAAAAAAGTTTGGTATACCTCTGGAATGCCATCCAGTCCAGGTGTTTTTCCAGCTTTAAATGTTTTAAGCACTTCAAGCATTTCCTCTTCAGTAATGAGTCCTTCGCATGAACCTCTATGCGTATTTGTTAGTTTAAAGTTATTATTAGGGAAAAAACTCATAAAATTAAAATCTGTTAAAGGTAAGGGAGAAGACTGAAAGGAAAACATCTGTTTGAAATATTTTACTTCCTGTTCCAGAATTTCATCTGGCGAGTCGTAAGTGGATCCTTCCTTAGTGACTAATTTCAGTACATTCTTCTTGGTGGAATTCCTATGTTGAAGATTTTAAAAAAGGATGTGCATTTTTCTCCATATTCCATCCAGCTTGCTTTATTTTTATAATATATTATATTTGATCTTTCTTGTATGAGTTCCTCCATTTCTTTTTGTTTATTATCCAACTTATTCTGAAACTCCATATTATAGCTGTTACTGTTATCAATCTGACCTATTATGTCTGCAATTTCTTTGGATAGTATTGAATCTTTTAATATGATTTTTTTTCAAAGAAAAGTACTGAATTGCATGGCACATTTAAAGGCATCCCACACAATAAGTGGGTCTGCTGTACCTATGTTATGTGTGAAAAATTCTGATATAAATTGTTTAGTCCTAGCTAAAAAGGAATTATCCTCAAGTAAGCTTTGATTAAATTTCCAGTACCCTCTTCCCTGTGGAAATTCTGTAAGAACAATATTAATGCCAATTATATGATGATCCGACCTCATTCTATCCCCTATTGACACTTTCTTAATCTTTGGTGCAAGAGCAAATGACGTCAAAAAATAATCAAGACGACTAGCTTGGTTAAGCCTCCGCCATGTATATCTTATCATTCTAGGATATTTAAGCCTCCATATATCCACCAACTCTAGAATGTTCATGCAATTATTTATTTCCTTTAGTGCTTGTGGGTGATAGTTTATGTTGTTATTACCTTTTCTATTCAAACTGGAGTTCAACGTTGTGTTATAATATCCGACCATAATTATATAGGCCTGTGTTGCCTATAGTTTTAATAGTTTCTCATATATCTCTTTAAAGAAAAGTGGATGATTTTTTTTTGGACCATATAGGTCAATAATCCATATCTGTTTCAACTCTATTACCATCTTTAAAATGATCCATCTACCTTCAGAATCTAAAAAGACATTTTCAACATTTATATTAGTATTATTTTTAATTAATATCATTACCCCTTTTGAATTTCTTTGTCCATGGGAGAAATAGACTTCACCATCCCATTCCTTTTTCCAAAAAACTTCATTTAAAGCTGTTGAATGTGTTTCTTGTAAACAGTAGATATTGTATTCCATTTCTTTTAACCAGGTAAATACTGCTCTGATTTCTTGTTATCTGCTAATCCATTACAATTATAGCTGGCTATACTTATTTCTCCAGTTAACATACTGTGATTCTTAATTCCATTTTATTTATACCGAGTTACCTTTTTATGATCATCTTAGTGTTATGGCTTAAATATTGCTTATCTTTAATGATATACCATAATATTTGGAAAGCTAAAAAGTACAAAATGTCCCATTGGTCCTCCCCATTCCTCCCAATATATTCCTTCCAATTTCCCAAATTAACAATTATCACAATACCCCTCAACGCAGCCCCAATCCACACCCTCCCAAGCCCTGCTCTAGGTAGCGCTCTTCCCCAACACCAAGCACGTTGTGCCATATATAGTGTAAAATCAAACCTACTACCAATAGTATTCCAATTACCCTTATCTCGATCTGTGTAGCGCGTAATGTATATCAACTCCAAAGATACATTATTTTAAGTTAAATTTTGTAGCTATTTTTTTATATTTCCCGAAAGTATTTGGCTTCTATTAATACCTGTTCTACCCTATTCAATACTTCCATTATAGAGACACCTCATATAATCAGCTGATATTTTAGTGAATAATATTGTTATAGTAAAAAAATATATATATATACACACATACATATACATACACATACGCACATATGTATACATATCAACTCAGATGCATCAATTTGATGTTTTAGTGTTTTAGTTACATCCTATGGTGCATACATATGCAGTAATCAGTAAAAATGTACAGTATATTATTTGTTGTCTGTCATTTGTACAATATCCATTTGCACAGTTTTGTTGTCCATCTGCACAGTGCATGTTTTATTAATATTATTGTTACTTCTTTCAACATGTAATTAATGTGTAACTTTATGTCATTTTGCACATGACACAGTTTAAAAGCATTTGACAGTGTTATGACCCTGAATGACATCTTTATAACATGCAATGACATCTTTATGACATGTCTACATTTTATCACTTAAGTTTAGGTCAAGAAAAACATTCATGACACAGTTATAAAAGCATTTGACGGTGTTATGACCCTAAATTACATCTTTATGACAGGTCCACATTTTACCACTAGTAAAGTTGGTCAAGTAAATTATTCATTACACAGTTATAATGGTCTTATGAACCAACCCCATCAACCCCAACCACATATAATGGTAGTATTTAATGCTAACACATGAAGCTAACTTATTTATTCAGATTGATAGTAAGGCCTGCTATGACATATTTATGACAGATCATGTTGTTTTAATTGATGTCAAGTTGTCAAGACAAAGACATTGGAAGGTTATGTTGTTTCAGTTAATGTCAAATTGTCATGACAAAGACATTGACAAGTTATGTTGTTTTGTTTAATGTCAAGTTGTCATGACAAAGACATTGACAGGTTATGTTGTTTCATTTAATGTCAAGTTGTCATGACAAAGATGTCAGAAACAATGTCAACCTTGCATAAGAAGATGACATAGTTGACCGAATGACACTTAATGACAACATACATTAACATTCATAATGACTCCTTCAAGTGTTTTGTCATGGTTATGACAGTGTAATGACAGTGTCATGTCACTCTATTGCACACCCCTTCAAATAAAGTGTAATCATAGTTTTTTTTGTGGTTAAATAATATGAGTAGAATGTGTGTGTAGTATGGTGTGCTGTGTAGCGACTTCCCCTCTTTCACCTGGTACTGGTAGGGATGGATTGCGCCTGAATATTAGATTACATCCAGCTGGTAATGTCGGTCCCTATATCAGTCCAGGTGAATGAGAGGAAGGCGCGGTTCATTATTCGATTGTCACTGTGGGAGAAGTCTGTCCGGAAACATCTACAGAGCTATATGTGAGTTTGTGAAAAGTGAGTCGCTGTAGTTAGGAAGCTGATGCGTACCCTCTGCACCTGTATTAGATATTCATTGTCCTGCTACTGTTCTAAGAGCAGGTAAGTCTATATAGGTCTATCCGTTGTGCACTCGCTACAGTGGTACCCTGCAACCGTCTTTATATGTACTGTATGTTCCCGGATTTGTCTAACTAAACGCCACAAACCACCAACTCTGCCTGGGTCTTCCTCTCTCTCCATACCGCCACCGTGACACTAGCTTTATAATAAATTAACAATGATTACTGCAGTGATTAAAAATGAGCGCTAGTATTTTAAGAAAAACAAAAAAACATGTTAAAAAATATTTATTAGTTACATTTATAGACAGTGTTAACAGTTAAATATGTCAGGTCAAGAAAGACTGTCTTTATTTTATTTTATATAAAAACATTTTTTCAGGAAATAGTTTTTAAGTTCAACTTAAAATGTCAGGAGATACATTGACATTACTGTTAAAAATGCACTTCCAATAAAGTGAGTGTTGGCAAACCCGGTTAGTTACTTTACAGATTACTTGATTTTAAAAGTAACTATCCGTAATCAGATTACAGGTCCTTCTCAAGAAATTAGCATTTGTAATAAAGTTGATTATTTTCCATAATGTAGTGATAAAAATTAAACTTTCATATATTTTAGATTCATTGCACACCAACTGAAATATTTCAGGTCATTTATTGTTTTAATACTGATGATTTTGGCATACAGCTCATGAAAACCCCAAATTCCTATCTCAAAGAATTAGTATATTTCATCTGACCAATAAAAGAAGTGTTTGTAATACAAAAAAAAAGAAGTCAACCTTCAAATAATTATGTTCAGTTATGCACTCAATACTTGGTCGGGAATCCTTTTGCAGAAATGACTACTTCAATGCGGCGTGGCATGGAGGCAATCAGCCTGTGGCACTGCTGAGGTGTGATGGAGGCCCTAATTTCTTGAGAAGGACCTGTACTTTTTCAAAGTAACTGTGGCAACACTGTTTGCCACAAACCCAAAACCCATCCACAGCTTTCAAACCTCACTCCAATTCCAGCTTGGAAGTGCAAGCTGTCATTGAACAGCTTATTTTAGGGCTAAAGTCCATTTGCTAAATGTGCAAGGTATATACAATAATAAATATACAATGTTTTACCTTTTTCTGCCTGAATTGCAAAGTAAACTTAGCATTAATTTCCTCTATAGCAGGGGTCTCCAAACCCTTCAATGTAGGGCTTAATGGATGCTGGTTTTTGTTTTTTCACTTCAATTAAAGCCAAATTCGGACCTAGACTCCCAGGTGAGGAGAGATCCTAACCAATTAGTGAGCAACTCTATCAGCCTTGTATAAGGTGAAAGCAAAAACTTGCATACACTAGGCCTTCCATCGAAGGGTTTGGAGACCCCTGCTCTAAAGCAATGGCCATTCTTGATACAAATGTTTATTTTGAAATGAGTAATTTTTCTCCACATATAGTGAGATTTGTAGACTTGCAAGTCAGCACTAACAATTGTAAAATGTATATTTGTTGGTCTAAATAAATTATGTGTTGCTATTTAATACGTTATGAGGGCCTATGTACTTGTATTTGCAAATTTAGTTACTAGTACTGAGTTGCAGCTATCCTAAAACTAAGTTGCTCTACAATCTGAACCACCAGTGAGATACTATGAGACAATTCTCCAGTAAAAATAAACCCTTCATTATCCAGATATTTAAATGTAATTTTGTAATGAGGAAGTGTTTTGTTTGAATTAATTTATTTTCTAACATACAGAGCTCTATGATTTAATATCGAAACATTCTCACTGTATCAAAACACTAGACCATGTGATTAACTATTACAAACAGATGGGGCGCTAGACAGCTATACTCTGTAAACGGAGCGCTAAACTACTACAGTATACTCTGTAAACCAGCCAGTTACGTGATCTGATCACAATGTTTATCTAGCCTATTGCTGTATTTAAACAGACATCACATTTTGAGATAATATTGAAATACACAAACGTGAGTGTACTAATAATAATACTGCTATTTTCTGCAGATTTCTTCAAGGGACGCATAGCATAATGTATTGGGCGCAGTTATTTTCATCCAGAGATACCTGGTTCAAATCAAGCCAGCACCATTCTATTCTGTCAATCTATTCTCTTCCGGTTTATTTTATTTTTTAGGCATTAAAATTGGGACATTTATGTAATTACAGGAAAATACAAAGTGAAGGATATTGTAGAATCAATTCTTAACTTCAGCACAGCCCAGTGGCCTCACAGGTTAATGATATCGCTATAAAACAATGGATGGCAGGTTTGAATCCATGCATTTTCTGCTGGATTAAGGTAAAACATTTTTATTATAAAGTGTCTCACTCTTTTTGAACTATTTCATAATTCATACGTCTCACAGGCTCAAACTGTACGTCTCGCAGGCTCTTGCCATACTGAGTGGACAATTTGTGAATAATCATCCGTGTTGCTCCTCCCATGCTTAAAGTCTTTCAGCTCTTACTAACCCTTGTGTTGTCCTTCCTTTCCTCTACAGGTCCCATGTCCTCCGGGTGAAATTGTCCCACATTCACTAAAGTGCCGAAATGTTTTCAGAAATGTCACATGCTGGGCAGTGCGCAGGCGCATAGCCATTTGCAGATGTATTCCCTACACTTCGAGGTCAAGCCGTTCAGCAGCATTCTCGGAACCCTGAATGGGCACACGCGGGGCAATAGGCAAGCGCGCAAGCCTTTACAGATATATTTCCTTCACCAGTAGCACATAGTGTGTGTTTTACAGTACTTCTTGGGTGGGCAAATCTGATCGCGTGCTCCGACGCCCCGGACGGCTCTGACAACGGCCGTGGACGCTTCAGTGTGCGTAAGCCGGCACCTCCTCTTGATGAGCGGCGTGATGTGCGCCTTGCCCAGCTGCTCCAGGAACACCATCCTCTTGTTCCGCTAAGTGGGCATCCAGACGGGCCGGGTCCCTTGCTATAGCATGAAGGCTTTGCAGGAGGTCACGTCAATGATATTGTGGAACATGACCAGGGGCCAGCGTGTGGTCATCCTCCTGCAGCTCTAGGTGCCGACCACCTTGTCCAGGATGTCCATGCCACCGTTAATGCAGTTTTCGTCCAGGATTATGGCCTGGCTTCCTGTCCTCGTGATCGCTGACCTCCAGGCGCGCATGCAGTGTGCTCAGCAGCAGCACGTTCTTGTTTTTCTTTGGCAGGTAGGACCCTAGAGTGGTGGTGGGCGTGAAGGGGAACCTGGACGAGAAGACCTCTTGTTGCTTGGATACGCGGCAGCTCAGGCTTGTTATATCGAACCGCGCCAACCACGGTGGCGTTCCTCTCGAGGAGCTGGCACGCAAGTTTGTTAGGTGAAGAAATTGTCACACTTGACGTTGTGACCCCTCAGGTCCTCGGTGACATCGAGCATGACCCGGGTAGCGTGGTTATTGTCAGGGAAGCCGCCGGCCGGCTTGCCGGTGTATACTTGCATCTTCCAAGCATAGCTGGACTTGGCGTCGCAGGCTACCCACGTCTTGATGCTGTACTTGACCGGCTTGCCGAGACAAACACACCATCATTTGTAATTGTAGGATGACTTCGTGTCATGGAAAGAGTCTCGTATACACACACATACACACAGGGCAGCAGTGTATACATGAGGTTCAGTACAGTCTACAGCTAGATATAGATGTAATGTAATACACACACACACCTCTGAATGGAAACAGTTGCTCGTCCACCGTCACCTCGAGTACCGGATTGTAGAGGTACGGCAGCCGCTCGGCCCACTTGTCCCAGACCTCTCGTATGGCCGCCAGTTTGTCTGCGGCACGTCTTGCAGACCTCGTCTCGCGGTCATCAAAACACAGCCTTCGCTAGTACGTGTGAAAGACATTAAGCAGATACGTGGCCTCGGAAAATCGCCCTGCCACTCGCCGCGTCCCACAGACTCGCCACCCCCCCCCCTCAAAACCTGTACACGCCGGCCAATATTAGCAGGCCCACGTAGGTGCGCAGCTCGGTCTTGTCCATGCCTTTCCAGCAATTAGGGTATTTTCGAGACCCATCCAGGTTCGTCATGTCCAGAATGACGGTTTCTATGTTCGGTGTGACGAACAGCGAGAACATTGAAACAAAGGTCTCTTTCGGACTGAGGGATTTCTTCATCATCATCATCTTTCGAAGATGATGTAACATGCTCCGAGTTGTATTCCTCGTCCTTTTCTTGTTTTTCTTCATCATCGTCTTCTTCCTCGTCGTCTTTTTCTTTGGCAGCAGGGAAACCCACAGGTAAAACCCGCAGGCATAAAACGACGTGTCCGCACGTGAACTTGAGAGAATATTAGTATTTTTGTCTCAGACGCCATCCAGGAGGCCACAGGACTTCTCCTAGGCGAACCCGAGCGAAGGCGCGAACCTCTCCTACGCACGCAGAGCCTCCCGGGTGTGTGTGTGCGTGTGTGTGTTCTGTCAGTGACGGAGAGAGCTAGGGGGTGGCAATCTCCCGGGGCCCTTGTTGACAACTTTTCACTCTTGCAAGTTGTTTCGAATGATGTCGAGAAAAGAAAACCAGGAGGCCATGTGGGCCTGTCCTATGCGAACCCGGAGGTCGAAACCCAACCAGAAGGAGACGACAGGCTTGTGGTGTGCAGTGGTTTTTGCAGAAGTTTTGGCACGGCCGAGCATATGTCTATGCGCAAACCAGGAGCCCCCACCTCGGGAACCTTCACTACACGAACTCTGAGATGCCCCGGGAGCCTTTGCTACATGAACACACAGAACCCGCAGGGCCCACGGGAGACTCCCGCGGCTAGGGCGCGCTCATGTCAAATTTGTGTGTGTGGGTGTGTGCAACTTTTTGTGGCTTGTCCAAACGCATACTTTTACATCATCCAGGAGCCCCCGGGATCCTTCACCACATTAACTCTGAGACCCTGGGAGTCTTCGCTATGCGAACCCTGAGATGCCCCACAGCCGGTGCACGCTTGTGTCACACTCGTGTGTAAGTGTGCAACTTTTCTTTTGGCTAATCTGACCATGAGTAATTTGTCCGACCGAAGGACTTTGGGAGAGCCTTCGCTACGCGAACCGGGAGCCCCACGGGAGCTTCCGCTATGCAAACTCTGAGACCGTGGCGGGGCCTTAGCCCTCTGAGCCCTCAGGAGTCTCCCGTGGCCAGAGCGTGCTTGTGTCAAACTCGTGTGTGAGCGAGTGAGTGAGCATGCAACTTTTTGTGGCTTGTCCAAATGTGGGCAAGGGGTCGCAGGTGCCATTTGCTATGCGAACCGGGAGTGCAAATATGAGTGAAGATGTGTCGAGGTTTTATCATGGCTGGGTGTACCTCTGCGCTAACACACGAAGCCCCCGGGAGCCTTTGCTACACGAACCTGGGAGTCCCCCATGTGCCTCCGCTAGGCCAAATCTGAACACTCCAGAGCCTACGGGCGCCTTCGCTACCCGAACCGGGAGCCTCACGGGAGCCTCCGCTACGCCAACTATGAACACTCCGGGGTCCCCGTTCGAGGTAAAAACGTTTAGAGGTTTCGGCTCGGCCGAGTGTATGTCTACACGAGACCTGGGCGCTCCTAGCGCCTACCGCTTCACGAACTCTGAGCCCTCCGGGTCCCCAAGCGTGTGTGTATACAACTTTTTTTGTGACTTGTCTGAGTACAGGTGGTTCATCCGACTGAGGGACTTTGCAGAATATATTTGTATGTTAAGTTTAGGGTGACGAGCGCACAATTATATTTCTAGGTGGGCTTTGACACCCCCACCGAAAACCTCCACTACACAAACTCTGAGAGGCCCAGGGAGCCTCCGCTACGCGAACTCTGAGACGCCCCGTGGAGCCTCCCCTAACCGAGCCGGGAGCCTTTGCTACGCGAAGGTGTGTCGAGGTGTCTTTGAGTGTGTGTGTGTCTCTGTCTATATCTTGTGTAGCTGACTGCATGTCAGCAGCGGCGGTCCCGGGGTAGAGCAGATGTCCAATTCCTGTGTTGTGACATGGTAGCCGAAAGGCAAAAGCTCACAAGGACACAACACTGAAAAGACTGTGAAACACTCGTGTCACGGGTGGCACGTGTTTATTGTACACTTCGCCACTCGCACCGCATGTTGTGCTCTGACACGGCAAGCTAGAACGTGTGGGCGGGTCACAATGACCCCCGAGAACAGTGGGTGTGTCGCCGCTTGCTCCCCGGGTCACAATGACCCCCGAGGACAGCGCCGAGTGTCGCCGCTCGCTTTCGGGTCATTGTGACCCCAAGGTCAGTGGGAGGGTTAAGTGTGTTGGTTATGATTTTTCTCCCGCTTCTAGGCTTTCCTTTGAAATCACCGTGTTATATGTCACAACGCTATGAATTTTGGGCTATTCTCTTAAGCCGAGTATACACTACACGTTTACACTACACATTTCAGAGACAATTTAGCCAATGTAAAAGCAGTTTTCTATTATAAATGTGAAACTTCCATAATAGGGGCGAACTATTTCATTGTTTAACCATTTTTATCGAAACATTTGCTGAACATTAAATACCAATATGGGTGGGAACAGGTGTAGGGGAGGCCTAAAAAAACATTCACCTAAGGAACTGAGGCCTATGTACTGATATCACCTTTTTAAAATGTATCAGACATTTTGTCAGACAACAAAATGTATTTATCCTGACTTGATCAGTCACTATCTATAAATGTACAATATGCTATGCAGAGAAAAACACATTGAGCAACTCTCACTAAGACTACAGATAAAAGATTACCCTCACACCTACCCCCACCTATCATTTACATTAGAATTGATAAATTTAAATGATGCATCATTGGGCAGCTGTAATGTATCTGCTATTCATTGAATGACAAAGTCAATTTGTTCAAGTCATTGAATGTTAATTCACATCGCACACGTTCTTACATATTTCATGTGTTTTTATACAATATTTCTTTTAACCCTGTTTATTTTTGCAAAAATTAATATGATTAAGGCATTGGCTACAGGATGTATTAGGCATGTGTATATGTATCAAATGTATTAGACATGTGTTTTTTATTGTATGTTGGCTACTGTAAGTGTTCACATTCTGACAGATTATTATAGAAAAGGTGTTAACAAAAATACTGTATAAAACAAATAAATCGTTTATTTGCTTGTTTCACTTCATAAAAAAATCATAATAACGGATCTAGTCCACATTTACCTATCACTTTGTATTTAACTTTAAAACATTACTCAGTGTAAGGGTGAGTGCAATGTGAATTAACATTCAATTACGTGAACAAATTGACTTTGTCGTTCAATGAATAGTAGATACATTATAGCTGCCGAATGATGCATAATATAATTAATCAATTCCAATGTAAATGATGGGTGGGGGTAGGTGTGAAGATGTTATAATGTTCTACCTATAGTCTTTTAGATTCAGAGAGTTCCAACCCTAATTTAGCACAATTGACTCTAACTTAATTTGATAATTTTTTGGGGGAGATTGGCAAAAGCCATTTGTCAGTGAAAGCTGCACTAATAACATGCATTTGGCAAAAAAAAACTGTACATTGAATAGGATGCCATTTAGATGTGAGTCACTCTGTTTAATAAAATAAACAGCAGCCGATCTTCCTCTAAAATAGTAAAAAAACAAAGTGAAATTAAAGCTTTGGGTAAGACTCAAACCTGTGAACTAGTAAAAAAGTGTGTAGAACATTAGGCTGCCCTGTGCAGATTTTATAGAAAACAATGTTATTCATTACATCTGGGGTCCGTTCTTCATACGTCGCTAACTCAGTTAGCTGGATTTGATTGTTGACGATTTGGCATGATCTTGGATTATTTGGTTCTTCGACACTCATCCTGGACTTGCTGTCAGCAACATGTGCGTAAGCTTAAACCTGCTCGGGAGCAGGTTCATTTAATGTAAACAGGATTAGATCACAGATTGTGTTAACCGAAATGGGGTTCACAGCCCTAGTAAAACAAAGTATATTTAAATTATACTCCAGTATTACACTTCTAGTATACTTATGTTTAACCATACATATGGAAATATTCTTTCAAAATATTCATACCAAAACTAAAGTATATTAAGGATAAACAAAATGCATTTCAAGTAGCTACAACGAAGTAGTGTAAGGAACACTCCCATAGATAGAGAAAAAGGAACAATGTTTATTGTAAACAGGTAAGTATAAATGCAAACCAAGGCAACGGCACAGAGGACAATCCAATGCAGAATAAATCCCAAACAACAATACAGGGGTCAGTCCAAAATAACAATCCAAGAATTTGTGGGCAAAGGTACAAAGGGAAATCCAAGGCAAAGTAA
>JACXGM010017489.1:0-19693 GCA_016801145.1 Umbra pygmaea | reverse complement strand
TCCAGGCCGTGCCCTTTTCTCACTGCTGCCATCTGGTAGACGTTACCGGAGCATCAAATCACGGACTACCAGACTAAAAAACAGTTTCTTTCCGCAGGCCATTCGGCTGCTTAACATGGAACATTGATTACAAATCATTTATTGAGTCCCTGTCATTCTCTGGTCACTTTATCCACTCATTCAATGCACCTTTAAAAAGAAATTTCCATGCCATATTTATATTATTCATTACTTCTGCCGTGTACACTCCAGATCACTGTTCAGTTCATAGTATATTGCTATTATTACTATTATTATTGTTTTAAAATTTCTTCATATTGTATATAATTTTTTTAAGCCCACTGTGTAGATGTGTCGAGCCATGTCACAAGAATTTCTCTGCATAGGATGATGTGATGTCATTCGATGCATATGACAAATAAACAACTTTGACTTTGACTTTGACATACACTACATAAAACATGAGCTTGTTGGGCATTCCATTACCAAACCAAGGGCATTAACATGGAGTTGCCCCCCCGTGCGGCTACATCAGCCACCAGTCTTCTGGGAAGGCTTTTTAGAAAAGGTTTTGGAGTGTATCCAGGGTCAGCTCACAGGGGCAGCAGCTCTAGCAAGAGTCCCCAAACTTCCCTTTCCACAGCCAAATTAACTAGCTCTGACTGGGGGATCTCGAGGTGTTTCCAGGACAGTTTGGAGATATAATCTCTCCAACTTGTCCTGGGTCTTCCCCAAAGCCTTATCCTAGCTGGACGTGCATGTAACGCCTCCCAAGCTACCTCAACTGGCTCCTTTCTACGTGCAAGAGCAAAGAAAGAGAAAGAACTCTACTCCGAGTTCCTCACGGATGACTGAGCTTCTCACCCTATCAATAAGGGAGACGCAGGCCACATTACCCCCCCCCAAAAAACAATTTTGGCCGGTTGTACACGCAATCCCTTACTTTTGGTAATGACCCAGCCTTCATGACCATAGATGAGGTTAGGAACGTAGATTGACCAGAAGATCTAGACTTTTGCCTTCTGGCTCAGCTCTCTTTTCGTCACAATGGTGCGGTAAGTAGAATGCAACACATCCCCCGCTGCTCCAATTCTCCGGCCAATCTCACATTGTCACCTCACCCGCAAACAAGACCCTGAGTTACTTCATATATGGCACTCTCTCTGTTTTGGATTATGATTACCTACAGTATGCTGTGCTTTTTAACACAAAAAAACATGACCTCCAATGCATCGCCATGTTGAATTTCATTTCTTGGTCAAACGGCAAAATGTGCACTACATTGATTGGGAAATCGTTGTCCTCCCCAAACAGCTTTATCCAATGTTTAAACCATTATGAATGTTCTACAGCTTTTGGAAGCTGGTCACTGAAAGAGAAGTAGTTCTGTTTTCAGTCTGTGGAACTCTACACAGGGCACCTTTAACCAGTCTCGCAAGCCAGACATCTACTTCCGCAAGCAATCTTTAAATGACTATGGTAAAAACTAAATTTGGAGCAAAAGGGGATGGACCGGACATTTAACAAGGAAAGGGAAAGGACATCATTACTTTTCCGGAACGTTTTTGTAAAAAGCGTAAGCGCACTTCCTAACAATGTTTTCACTCCTCCGGGCCAAAACTTGTGATTGTTTGTAAATGTTGCTTAGCTGTAGAGAACACGCACCACAACTTTTTTCTCTACTTCCGTATGTGCATAGAAAACTAATATTCTTACCAGACATTGTGTCACGTACCTAAGGTCTGGCCAAGTGAGACTAACCTTTAACTGAAGGTACTTCTGAGATCCTTCACAGTTTTCAATTTTATTTTGCAGGACCGGTGTAGTTCCATTCTGGACCTGTAATGACAATTGTAAGAAAATTATTTTATTTAGTCGACACTTATTGGAATTGTCACTGACTTTCCCCTCAGTAAAACTTACCCATTTCAAAGAATATATAAAAATCATGCATTTCCGAAAAAGATCTATAAAAAAGTTCAACCCTTTTTTACAGGTGACCTTTATGCTTTAATTTTTTGGATACTAAACAGGCAATTCAAATCTATGGTAAATTAACTATTCATGGTTAACCTTTATTTAACCAGGTAAGTTGACTAAGAACAAGTTTGTATTTACAACAACAACCTAGCTAGCCGCTAGCCCACCTTGCCACCACTATTTTTTACAAGTATGTTTTTAGTTAAATGTACACAGGGTTTATCTGACGAGACCTAAAGAGACCTAGACATTACTCTGTATAAATAAACGTAAAATATATACAGCAGTAAATCAACCATACTATCTGTACGAGATGTCGCACAAGCCCGTTAAACGATGAGCAAAAAGCTAGCCGGTGGTCCGCCAGCACCATGTTTGCTGGGGTTACATTCCCAGCAAACATGGAGCTGGCGGACCACCGGCGGTTACAGCTGACGGTCCGCTAGCTTTTTGCTCATCGTTTAACGGGCGGTCCGCCAGCGGGAGTGTTGGCGAATGAGCGGTCTTCCGGCGGGTGAGCAGAGTTTTAGACAGAGGTCCTCTGGGAAACCTACGCACTCATACTGTTGTTCCAGTTAGTCCATCGGCTGTGTACACGGGCTATATCCTAGGCTAGGCTTATGTTCTAGATATCTATCTAATGAAAAATATTTTAAAATATTTACAAATTTGGTTACAACAACATTCAAATACAATACAAACACAGCTAAGTTTATTTTAAAATTCAAAATTGAATTCAGTTCAAAATATATATTAAAGAAAAAAGCTTGTCTTTTTTTACTTTAGACTATTTTTCAAGGTCTAAAACGCTGTTCACCTGCCGGTGGACCTCTTGGCCGGCAGTGGACCGCTGGTTAAACGATGAGCAAACCGCCTGGCGGACCACCAGCTCTGCCCCTGCTGGTCCGCCTGTGTCCCGCCAGCTCTATGCTAGCTGGGTTGTATGCTTTTCTTTTCTTTAATATAATTTTGGAAAGCACCTTTGTTAAAACATATTTTTATTAGTTTTCCACTTTTTGTCTAATCACTGTAAGAAAAATACGTAAGATTTTAAAGACAGTAAAAAGTACCGTTAATTTCCTGCCAGTACTTTTTCCATTATTTTACGGGCATATCTATCAAGACAATAACAGACAAATACTTTGTGAACACAGTAAATAGCCTATCCGTTAACACAAAGATCTGATATTACTTTCAACGGACATCTGCTGTGTTCACAAAGTATTTTTCGTTAATGTCTTGATAGACATGTCCGTAAAATAATGGGAAAAGTACTGGCAGCAAATTAATGGTAAGCTACTTTTTACTGTTTTTTTACAGATTTGTCTTACCGGCAATTTCCACTAACTGCGGAACGGCTGCAGATCCGCTCCGGAACGGCGGCGGAGTCGATAGGTTTCTATTAAAGTCAATGTGTGTATTTTCACTGACTGCGGAACGGCTGCGTTTCGACTCCGTCCCAGCTCCGGCGATCCGCAGCCCTGCGAAGCAGATACGCAGAGCTTCTATTTCTGCCGGATGCCGGAGAGCTCCGCAGCAACTGAGTACAGTATATATGCTGTTATATCGCGCGATCATACGTGAATTCGCGAGGGTCCTCGTATAGTCACTGTCAGCCGTTCCGCAACCAATACGGACCTGGTGGGTATTGAATGATGGTGGAGCACGGAGCCGACACGCAGCGGAGCCGATCTGCAGTCGTTCCGCAGTTAGTGGAAATCCCGGGTTACAGTGTAATATCATAATATTCCGTAGCACATTGTAATGTAGCTAGTTAAGTGATACAGGGCATCAGATCGCACACAGCCAAGTGACTGTTCGACTTAAATTATCTTTGCCGACCCAGAGCCTATCAAGTAAACAATCTAACAAATCAACAGAAATCCCCATCCCTACAAATGTATAGAAAATAAAAACGTGCCCATCCAGTGAAAATAAATCCCCACCTGCTGAGATCGGTCTGACGCCGGCTCTGTGTCTCATTGACAGAGGCTGCTGCGGCCCGCCATATACGGGTGGGCTGCACAGTTTAGACCAGTGGTATCTAACTACTATCAGACCGGACCTCGCGGCCGCAAAACATCCGACTCTCCCGATTGCCACCCTGCACCGGGTCTTTTTCTCAAAAAATGACTCATGACGAAATCTGGTGGGGACGCATCCCCACCGTCCCCACCGTAATCTACGCCTATGTGTGTTTTTCTTGCATCCACCTCGAACGGCACATGTGTATTTTTTTACCGTCTCTGGAGTGGACCCGTAGTTCGCGCAAGTTTTCATGGGATGAAGAGTCCACCAGCATTTTGTGGTGGCTACTGAACGATTTGACTGCAGCGGACTTCGTTTGAGACCTATACAATCTATGTTTGAGACGGTGGGTATCACATTTTCTGTGACTATAAAGGTGTCATATCATTCGAGCGAGCAAAACATGTTAAATAAGATTTCCACTTTAGTTCAGTAGCTAGTAGGTTCATCGAAAAGAAAGGGGTTATTAATTGCAGTAGTCCTTTCATTTCAAGACGAAAGCTAACTACCCAGCTAGCATAGAGCTGGCGGTCCGCAGGCGGACCAGCAGAGGCAGAGCTGGTGGTCCGCCAGGTGGTTTGCTCATCGTTTAACCAGCGGTCCACTGCCGGCCAAGAGGTCCACCGGCAGGTGAACAGCATTTTAGACCTTGAAAAATAGTCTAAAGTAAAAAAAGACAAGCTTTTTTCTTTAATATATATTTTAAAACTGAATTCAATTTGGAATTTTAAAATAAACTTAACTGTGTTTGTATTGTATTTGAATGTTGTTGTAACCAAATTTGTAAATAGTAAAAAAATATTTTTCATTAGATAGATATCTAGAACATAAGCCTAGCATAGGATATAGCCCGTATACTCAGCCGATGGACTAACTGGAACAACAGTATGAGTGCGTAGGATTCCCAGAGGACCTCTGTCTAAAACTCTGCTCACCCGCCGAAAGACCGCTCATTTGCCAATCACTCCCGCTGGCGGACCGCCCGTTAAACGATGAGCAAAAAGCTAGTGGACCGTCAGCTGTAACCGCCGGTGGTCCGCCAGCTCCATGTTTGCATGGTAGCTGTCTATATTTGCACTACATGCATTAGCAACCATTTTCTTAATTACTTTTTCTTTCTTGACATGTTAGGATAATCTGTCAGATTTGGGTCTGGATTTTTCCAGACTAGCACATACCAAACTTAAACGTAAAAAATCAAAGAAAATCCCCTTAAACCGTTTAACTGATAGTATAAATTAGTCAAATTTTTTACTTTCGGTTAACGTTTAAACATTCAATATGAGCATCCCTCATCCCCCAATTAAAGTATGCCATGGCCCATGGTATTGACGTTATCATTATTCACTTCACCTGTCAGTGGTCATAATGTTATGGCTGATCGGTGAGTATTATAAACATCACAAATAAAATGTTTCTTCACACGCCTAGCTATAATAAGATACCGTACTACTTTTCCATGTCAATTATATATTTTACGTTTATTTATACAGAGTAATGTCTAGGTCTCTTTAGATAAAACCTGTGTACATTTTTAATTAAAAACATACTTGTAAAAAATAGGGGTGGCAAGGTGGGCTAGCGGTTAGGGCATTTGAATGAGGTACCTGAGGACCCTGTTTCAAATCCCCTGACAGCCAAGGTGAAACCTCTGTCATTCTGTCTTTGAGCAAGACAGTTAATCTTAATTAGGTTCCTAGGTTGTTGTTGTAAATACAAACTTGTTCTTAGTCAATTTACCTGGTTAAATAAAGGTTAACCATGAATAGTTAATTTACCATAGATGTGAATTGCCTGTTTAGTAACCAAAAAAATAAAGCATAAAGGTCACCTGTAAAAAAGGTTTGAACTTTTTTATAGATTTTTTTAGAAAATGCATGATTTTCATATATTCTTTGAAATGGGTAAGTTTTACTGAGGGGAAAGTCAGTGACAATTCCAATAAGTGTCGACTAAATAAAATAATTTTCTTACAATTGTCATTACAGGTCCAGAATGGAACTACACCGGTCCTGCAAAATAAGATTGAAAAATGTAAAGGATCTCAGAAGTACCTTCAGTTAAAGGTTAGTCTCACTTGGCCAGACCTTAGGTACGTGACACAATGTCTGGTAAGAATATTAGTTTTCTATGCACATTTGGAAGTAGAGAAAAAATAGTTGTGTTGCGTGTTCTCTACAGCTAAGCAACATTTACAAACAATCACAAGTTTTGGCCCGGAGGAGTGAAAACATTGTTAGGAAGTGCGCTAACGCTTTTTACAAAAACATTCTGGAAAAGTAATGATGTCCTTTCCCTTTCCTTGTTAAATTTCCGGTCCATCCCGTTTTGCTCCAAATTTAATGCAAAATTTTCTAGACGTTTTTACCGTAGCCATTTAAAGATTGCTTGCGGAAGTAGATGTCTGGCTTGCGAGACTGGTTAAAGGTGCCCTGTGTAGAGTTCCACAGACTGAAAACAGAACTACTTCTCTTTCAGTGACCAGCTTCCAAAAGCTGTAGAACATTCATAATGGTTTAAACATTGGATAAAGCTGTTTGGAGAGGACAACGATTTCCCAATCAATGCAGTGCACATTTTGCCGTTTGACCAAGAAATGAAATTCAACATGGCGATGCATTGGAGGTCATGTTTTTTTGTGTTAAAAAGCACAGCATACTGTAGGTAATCATAATCCAAAACAGAGAGTGCCATATCTGAAGTAACTCAGGGTCTTGTTTGCGGGTGAGGTGACAATGTGAGATTGGCCGGAGAATTGGAGCAGCGGTAGGAGGTGTTGCATTCTACTTACCGCACCATTGTGACAAAAAGAGAGCTGAGCCAGAAGGCAAAAGTCTAGATCTACTGGTCAATCTTCGTTCCTAACCTCATCTATGGTCATGAAGGCTGGGTCATTACCAAAAGTAGGGGATTGCGTGTACAAGCGGCCAAAATTGTTTTTTTTTGTAATTACCTTGAACTTACTATTGAAAACCCACTTGAAATTCCTTTGGTACTTGGTAACTACAGTGCAGTTATGTGGTATTAAGATTGACTTTAAAATACAGGCCTGATTCAGTGTAGTTACTGTGTAGTTACTGGGTAACAGAAAGTGTAGTTACCTGGTAGTTTCACTGTAAGAGTCGAGTAGTTACCTTGAACTTACTATTGAAAACCCACTTGAAATTCCTTTTTGTACTTGGTAACTACAGTGTAGTTATGGGGTATTAAGATTGACTTTAAAATACAGGCCTGATTCAGTGTAGTTACTGTGTAGTTACTGGGTAACAGAAAGTGTAGTTACCTATTAGTTTCACTGTAAGAGTCGAGTTATTACCTTGAACTTACTATTGACAACCCCCTTGAAATTCCTTTGGTACTTGGAAACTACAGTGTAGTTATGGGGTATTAAGATTGGCTTTAAAATACAGGCCTGATTCAGTGTAGTTACTGTGTAGTTACTGGGTAACAGAAAGTGTAGTTACCTGGTAGTTACACTGTAAGCGTCGAGTAGTTACCTTGAACTTATTATTGACAACCCCCTTTAAATGCCTTTGGTACCTGGTAACTACAGTGTAAATAGATGGTAACATATTTTACCTTCGACTTGATACTGAGGTTTTTAAAGTTAGTACACAAGCGACAAGAAGAACTTCTCTACGACGTGAGGATTGCAGTAAGGTAAGTATTTTTTTGTAATTTGGCAATATAGGATAAATTGCCACATGTTAACTGTTGTTTATAAGTTGTTCCAAGAACCCCACTTTGTATAATCTTGCTTTGCACACTTACCTAGTGCATTATTTAATACGCTTCTAAACAATATAAGCCTGGACTTTTGGAAATTTAATTCTTTGAAAGTCACCACTCCCTACCTATAGTTAGTTTAAAAAAAATACCTGACACTCCGTTTAGAAATTTAGTACAGAAGGCCTTAATCAAAATATATATGTCAACTAATATTTATAAACAACAATAAACACTTCATTGGTCAGAAACTATTATCCATTATGAATCAGACCTGACACCTGAGACGCACCGAAAGGCAAATATACACAACTGACTATAGTAGCTGGCTTAATAAGTCTTAATTCAATAAATACACTGAATCTTTCTATTCCTATATAAATAATGGAGCACTCGTGTGTGCTAATAAGCAGAATTCCTCTTTCTGAGCACTTTTAAACGCTTTTTGTCGAAAGCAGCATTCCGTCCAATAGGAATTCAGCTTTTTATGAATGGAGAGCTTACAGATGAGGACAAGACGGATCTGAGACTCAGCATACATTTCTATAAACAATTATAAAACTCATAACAGACACTGATTTACTGTGGCTTTATTCTTAGCCCACATTACGTCATTCAATCCTATTAAAATAAAAAACAAGACCTAAATAGTGACCCCGTACCTATTTGCGACTGCACCTTAATGTTACTAGTTACCCTGGTAGATTTATAGTAGATACATCCTTAATTCCTATTAAAACCGAAGTAGTTACAATGTATCTGCCGAGTACCTACCGTCTTGTTATCGCGTAGATACCCGGTTACTACCGTGGTAGTGTCGTTTAAAGTGCCACAAGCCACCTGGGAGACACACAACATGTGGAAAAAGGTGCTCTAGTCAGATGAAACCAAAACAAACTTTTTGGCAACAATGCAAAACGTTATATTTGGCGTAAAAGCAACACAGCTCATCACCCTGAACATACCATCCCCACTGTCAAACATGGCGGTGGCAGCATCATGGTTTGGGCCTGCTTTTCTTCAGCAGGGACAGGGAAGATGGCTAAAATTGATGGAAAGATGGATGGAGCCAAATACCGGACCATTCTGGAAGAAAACCTGATGGAGTCTGCAAAGACCTGAGACTGGGAAGGAGATTTGTCTTCCAAAAAGACAATGATCCAAAACATAAAGCAAAATCTACAATGGAATGGTTCACAAACATATCCAGGTGTTAGAATGGCCAAGTCAAAGTCCAGACCTGAATCCAATCGAGAATCTTTGGAAAGAACTGAAAACTGCTGTTCATAAACACTCTCCAAACAACCTCACTGAGCTCGAGCTGTTTTGCAAGGAGGAATTGGCAAAAATGTCAGTCTCTCGATGTGCAAAACTGATAGAGACATACCCCAAGCGACTTACAGCTGTAATCGCAGCAAAAGGTGGCGCTACAAAGTATTAACTTAATTTTGCACGCCCAATTTTTCAGTTATTTATTTATTTTTATTTCTAAATATCCAATAAATTTCGTTTCACTTCATGATTGTGTCCCACTTGTTGTTGATTCTTCACAAAAATTACAGTTTAATATATTTATGCTTGAAGCCTGAAATGTGGCAAAAGGTTGAAAAGTTCAAGGGGGCCGAATACTTTCGCAAGGCACTGTACAGTTGTGCAATGATAACAGTTAAAATGTATCTGATATAATACCCATGATACAGTATACCAGCCATCACCAATTAACAGACTTCGGTCTGGATCCGGACCGCAGGATGGTTCTCTCCGTACCGCAACACATTTTTCATAAATTAATAATATTGGCGGAGCTTCTTCTTGTTCTTTTAACGGGCACATTTTAGCCAGCTCAGGGGAGATGGTTATTGTATATAGTTCAGACATGTGCATAATTTAAATCATTTAAGCCAATCAAAGCAATTTTTTACAGTGCATGGAGACCAATAGAGACCATTGTAGTCAGCGAAAGGGAGGGATAAGCGAAATTCGGAACGAGATATTACGGAAGAAATTGCAGTGTGGCTTGCCTTAAATCTTGAGAAGTGGCAATGTGAAGGCTCAGATATTTTTTACGAAATGCAAAACAAAAAAGTAAAAGGTGTGTAAAATAAGCCCAGTATGATTGGTCCACCAGCATTATCCCGCATTAATTTTTGCCGCAATTTACATGCAAACAAGTGTTCACGAAACATTACATGGACCATGGTTCAATATATAAAGCCATAAAATGTGTGTGTGCGCGTAGTGGGGATTCCGTGAGGATCTGTTAGGTGTAAACCACTAAAACACATTCAAGAGTAGGACAAGAGTAGGACCTGGTCATAAAGAAATGTTGAGAGAAGGAGAGGGATAAATGTGAAATCTTTTATTATAGGAAGACAAATGAAAACCTCTATACTTTTATTTATGATTACTTATCGATTTTGCTTAGTTTTACCACGTTCGAATGGGTGAAAAAAGTAATTTTAACATTTACAATACATCTTGTTTAAATGTTATTTAAATGTATTTTATAAAAAATTATCATGGTTTCCTTTTTAGGTCTTGGTTTTGTTTGTATGTGTCACGTTATTGGTGGAGTGTATGGAGAGAGGAAGACCAAGGCAGGTAGATGGTTGATGTGTTGAAGGTTTAATAGTCGTTAAGTCCAGCAAATGTACAAACTACAATAATTGTTGCAGGTGACACGAACTGTGAGTTCCATAACAGTATATAGACTTCCCTAAATACAACGTGCTCTATAGTGGCATGGAACGCTAGGAGAAAACTATAAAGAGCGTACGCATTCAAACTTTAACAGGACTACACTCTTCTCACAACCTGTTGTAGTACACCTTCTGGACGGCAGCAAACCTACAGCAACAGATACTCAATGACTCGCACCACCCTCTGTTCTACCGATCGCTAAATAGGGAAGAAGACCGGGTGGAAGCAATTAACAATTGATCTCTCAATCAACTCAAATAGGTAATCAGTAAAACAGGGAGTGGTGCACACTTAACAATAATCCCAATAATAACCCATACATACAAATAACATAGATTCCCACAGTAATAATGAATACATAAAACAACCAAAAGAGTCCATAAACACATAATACAATAAGAAGTCCATATCATAGTTCATGCTCACGCCCTCCCACACTGGGCTGAATGTGACAGTATGACTGTCTTTCCATTACTTAATCTTGTCCATTCAGCTTTTGAAAAAATAAAGAGATAAATGCATGAGAAAAAAATTGTCTCTGGTTTTACTAATAATACCATTGTATGCAAACGTTTAGGCACCCTTGACAATTTCTATGATTTTAATTTATAAATAATTGGGTGTTTGGAACAGCAATTTTATTTTGATCTATCAAATAACAGTCATTAGCATTACCTGTTTTTTAGTTCATTCTCATTGTGCCATCTATTTTCCTTCCTAGACCCCATATTCTGAGATCCTCCAACAACCATCACTCCTTCCTGGACAACCAACTTCTTTGTGTACCGAACCCTGCCTGGACCAACTACCCGTTTCTGTGTGCCGAACCTTGCCTGGATTACAACCCGTTACTGTGTGCCAAAACCTGCCTGTCCCTTGACCATCCTAAGCCTATCGGATTTGGTACATCTGCCCTGAACCTCAACACTAACAACCTACTCCATATCCTGTGTTCTCTATATGTTCATGCGGCATAATCCCATCAGCCATACCATAATCCTGCAATAAACATTTCATTTTGCTTTTACATCTCTGTGTTTGGTTCCTCACCTGTTTTCTGTGCCCAAGCCTGACAAGGGCACAGTAATATTTCAGTAGTTCATTGGATTAACAGAAAATGTGCAATATGTGTCAAAATTAAATTAGACATTTTGTCATTTTGTTTGATTTAAATACCTGTAACTACCTACTGTAATACTGATTAATTGTAACAGACAATTGGTTTGGTGTATCCAAACATGAGAAAAGGTATTTAAGCCATTTGCAAGTTATTATCTTTGACTCTCCTCTGAAGAGTGGCAACATGGGGGACTCAAAACAACTCTCAGATGACCTGAAAACAAAAATTGTTCAACATTATGGTTTAGGGGAAGCTATCGCAGAGATTTAAGCTGTCTGTGCCCACTGTGAGGAACATAATGAGAAAATGGAAGACCATAGGCAGAGTTCATGTTAAGGCCAGAAGTGGCAGGCCAAGTAAAATATCGGAGAAGCAAAGGCGAAGGATGGTGAGAACGGTGAAAAACAGTCCATAGACAACCTCCAAAGATCTACAACATCATTTTGCTGCAGATGGTGTCACTTTTAATTGTTCAACTATTCAGCAGACTTTGCATAAGAAGAAGAAGCCTTTTCTGCACACACACCACAAACAGAGGTATGCAAACACACATTTGGACGCCAGCTTCATTTTGGAAGAAGGTGCTGTGGACTAATAAAACAAAGATGTTATTTGGTCATAACAAGGGGCGTTATGCATGGCAGCAAATGAACACAGCATTCCAAGACAAACACTTGCTATCCACAGTAAAATTTGGTGGATAATGTGGGGCTGTGTTGCCAGTGCCGGTACTGGGAATCTTGTTAAAGTTGAGGGTCGCATGGATTCCACTCAATATCAGCAGATACTTGAGAATAATGTAGGGAAATCAGTCACAAAGTTCAAGTTACGCCAGGGCTGGATATTTCAACAAGACAACGACCCAAAACAGTGCTCAAAATCTACTCAGAGGGTATAGTGAATAATCCAATACCTTCAAAACAACCTTCCTCAAAGACAAAACTGCTGAATTTTGAGCATTTAACCTTCTACAGTGCACAAAATAATTTAAATAGTCAAGGAATCTCTGGGCCCTATCTTACAACCAGCACAATTGACTTTTTACACAAACGCATGTATCATTCCTATCTTGCACCCACACATATGGGACTTTTCCCTCCACAGACGCGTGTAGGTAAATTAAGGAATGAACTTGCATTCGTTGGGCGGTTCAGCTAAAAGAAGAGGCGTGTTCTGGCGCAAACGTTCCCTGGTGCTATCTTGCACTTCCTGAAAACAATTTGCCACTGACCAGGAATAACCTTAAATAACCTTTTTGCGCTGTCTCATGCAGGGGGACAGAGGAAAGTCAGGGAAGCCATGGTGGTCAGAGAACCCATGGTAGTCAGAGAACCCATGGTGGTCAGAGAACCCATAGTAGTCTGAGAATCATTCAAACCAGGAAATTGGTTCTCAGTGAATGTACTTTTGAGGACAGCTTTATCCTATCAAGCACAAGAAACAGTTTCTGGAAAACCTCAAAGGTGTACTTAAGCTTTGCGGGGTAGACTTAATGAATGGGTAGAGATTTAATGAATAGATCAGTCCCATCAGCAGTGTGCAAGCCTTTGCAGTGTTGTCACATTTACTCAGGACCTCATTGCTCTCAATAACAATGGAAACATCCACCCGACCCTCATCTGTGGCAGTTTGGATAACAATGATTGTCAGAATGTGCTGAGTGTTTTCATCTCAGTCAGCCTCCTTTTGAAACCAAACAAAAGAAACAATAGGTAATTCAACAAATATTTGTGTAAAAGCCACTAAAAGATTGATATGTTTCTCTGAACTGCTAATAAAACTTAAACCTAATCCAGCCAATCTTGATTTAACAAATTGCTCTTAAGAGGACATACCTGGCAGTCTAAGAAAAGCTCATCACCACTCTCTCCAAGATACTCTATGAGACAGCGGATGACTGCATCTCGTCTCCTCTCGATGGAGTCGCTCTGGAAAAAAATCTCTTAAGAATTGTCACACATTTTAGACGTAGGCTTGTGTTGACCTACCAAGGAGGCCATTTGTTCATATAACTTGACAATCTTTTTTTGCCCCGTGTCCTCTCGATGGCCATACACCTGTGGTCCTCTGGGGTAAAAAAAACCCCATCTGGTTTGACTCATATTTAAAGCATGTAGTATAAATATTCAATCTATTCTGTGTTACACCTTTAGTCTTACTTCAGTCCAACCCATTAAAACAAATCTTTCCCCTCGTCTGTCTTAAACTAGCAAAGACACTTGCGTTCGGACTTTGCACTGCGTTGCGCCTGGTGCAAGATAGGGCCCAAAGTCTTCGACTTGAGAACGTGTATGCCATTTTTCGGCAATGATCTTTTGGTTATTTTTCTTCTTTACTTCACAAAGAAGGTCAAGTCTGTTCTTCTTTACACTTTCTTCACTTTCCCCAAGTATATGGGCAGGCAGATAATTCACCTTTGCTTTTTTGGGTGTCTTGATATTCTTAGCAGGGGCCTTGTTAACTAACCACTTCCTTTTCAAGGAGTTAACCTCAAGCTCAGGGCATAAGAGTTCACGGCTTCTCAACTTGGTGCAATAATTGTGCATCTTATTCTTTAGGCTCTGTTGAACAAATAAGTTTGTGTAGATACCTCAGTTTATATCCCATTTTCCAGTGAAGTCCACACTAGTCGATTGTGGAAATAATACAATTCAATATTCCAAAACATATTTTTTCCGCAACCAGAGTAGCCTGCTCTCCACAAGTAGCCTATCCTACAGCAGAGACTGTGTCTTCTGGATAGAGGATTATCAGATAAGTAATCATATCAAATTACCATTACCAGATGTTTTATGAAATGCCACATCTTTTGGTTTAATTAATTAGAGACTTAAAAATTCCCAAAGTTCAGTATGCAGCCAGCCTTTTGATAATTTAGAAGGGATCTTTCGTTTCATACTGTATGTTTACAATGTAGACCTAAAATATTAACCCCTAAAATAATATAATTGTTTTTACTTACTATTAGATGATTATTTACAAGTAGCCTATAGGCCAAGATAAAATGTAATCCATTGTTCAGAATAGGGGAACTCACTATATGTTGTATATGTTGAAAAGACGTTGAAAAAATGTCTCGTTTAAAAAACCTTGACCCTAAAGGAAGTGAAACTGTAATCCATGATTCAGTTGCCATTAAAATACTATTATTGTCACACCCTGCCCAGCAGATGGCAGGTGTAGACATGAACTGAGATACGGACCCCTCAAATGTATTATTGATGAACTCTGTATATTTAGTTGTTTAGTGTATTATTGATTAACTATATATCTTAGTTCTATTTATATGTATATATGTGATTATTTTTATTATTCCGTGCATTGCATGATGTTTTAAGTTGCTGGGTAATGTCCCTTTAAGTTGACCTCTCTTTCCCAGTCTGCCTTCCACCTCATAGAGCTGGGTTAGGCTGGTAGCTCTGATTAGTAACGATTGTCAGCCGTGTACACTTAGCTAGTAAGGGGAATGGATACAAGCTGGACGGAGTGAGAGAGAGATTTCGACTAAACTGTTAGTGTGAGTTGCTTGTTCAGAAGACGGTCCGAGAGCTACTAGTATGGAAGTTGTGAGAAGTGAGCCCGTGTAGCTATATGTATGTGTACCGAGCTATTGATGTGTACCCTCCAACCTGTTCTAAAGTTGTAAAAAGTGGGTCCGTGTAGCTATATGTATGAACCTAGCTACACGGACTCACTTTTTACAACTGTAGAACAGGTTGTAAAAAGTGAGTCCCTGTAGCTATATGTATGAACCTAGCTATCTACGTGTACCCTGCAACCTGCTCATACTGTTCCTTGATTACTATGAATAAATCTACCAGCATTTACATCCACCATCTACCTGCCTGCGTCTTCCTCTCTTCAACATACCACACGAAACTGTGACAGAATGATCAACCTTCAAAAGAAAGAGATTTTGAGACGACAGGACACACAAGCTGCACTCTCTCCTATTTCCAGCTACCGGAGAGGAACGCAGTTTGCACCGAAGGTGCCAAACGAGGAGCTGTCAGAATGGCGCAGCCTGAATTCTGCCAAGGAATTTTTGGGGGGGAGCTATATCGCTGAGGTAGGACTGGACGGAGGTGGCCATTGGAGAGGCATGGGATGTTTGGTGGGAGGTGGACCCTAAGATATATCACCTGAGAGCAGTGCTGGGGGAGGTGAGCCTGAGGGCAGAAGCCATGACAGCCGGTAGATGGCACCCACCTTAGCCAGCTCCACGACGGCACCCACCTCAGCCAGCTCCACTGATACCAGGGCTACACTCAGCGCTGACGTCTACAGGGCCCCCCTCTGATACACAGCCTTTCGGGCCCACCTCAGTGCTTGAGGTAGCGGGGCTCCCTGCTCCATTGATACCAGTGCCCCCTACGCAGCTTGAAACATGGCCCCCTACTACGGTGTCGATGGAGCCCCCTGCTACGTTGTTGACGAACCCCCTGCTATGGTGTCGGAGGAGCCTCCCTGTTTTATTCCGTGCATTGCATGATGTTCTAAGTTGCTGGGTAATGTCCCTTTAAGTTGACATCTCTCTCCCAGTCTGCCCTCCTCCTCATAGAGCTGGGTTAGGCTGGTGGCTAGTAGCACTGATTAGTATCGAGAGTCAGTCGTGTACACTTAGCTAGTTAGGGGAATGGATATAAGCTGGATGGACTGAGAGAGATGTCGATCATTGAATACTGTCAGTGTGAGTTGCTGTGTATTGTTCAGAAGACGGTCTGTGAGCTACTAGTATGGAAGTTGTGAGAAGTGAGCCCGTGTAGCTATATGTACGTGTACCGAGCTATTGACGTGTACCCTGCAACCTGTTCTACAGTTGTGAGAAGTGAGTCCGTGTAGCTATATGTATGAACTTAGCTATCTACGTGTACCCTGCAACATGCTTATAATGTTCCCAGGTTTACTATGAATAAATCTACCAGCATTTACAAAGTAAATGTTCACAAAGTATTTTCTGTTATTGTCTTGAAGGAAATGTCCATAAAATAATAGAAAAATACTGGCAGCAAATTACCAGAACTTTTTACTGTTTTTCACGGATTTTGTTTTACAGTACAAGAAATCCTTTCTGAGAAGTAATTTGTGAACCAATTGAGGCAGTGAAACTCAGGCTCTTAAATCTGCCAATGAGTATGCTGTTTTTGACAGTCTTCATATTCTTCTTTTAGGACTATTGTATACACCAGGTGAGTATAATTTACTATGAGTTAGAAACAAAAAACAGAAGATGTTCAGCCGTCCTGCACCAAAGATTTCTACCTTTGCTATAGAAAGCAAAAATAAAGAACCAGCCCATACATAGTGGAGTCATCGATCTTGTTAACTTGATTATGCTATACAGATAGTTTGTTGATGCTATGACTGTTTGTTGATAGGCAAGTGCTTGCTAAGGACTTTGAACTAATTTAGGAATGGTATGTACACAGTTTGTTTAAACGGGCTTCACATACCCAGTAAACAGGAAAAGCCTTTTATGTGATGGTAGCTGTGTCACAGTGATACCAACAGTAACCAATATCATACACTCTAGTTGCCAAATTTACCTAAACTGCAAAGAATATAAATGTACTTCCTGGTTATGATGAGGCACAACCTTACCATTGCCAATGAACACAATGTGAACACTCAAGCTCTGCCCAAGTAAGGCCTGGGTTGCATTTCTCCTCCCCTTGCTAAGGCCATGTGTCTGTGATCAGGGTGCTGTGGTGTTTAAGCTGTGTTTCCAAAGATTAAAACATGATCTCACATCAAAATCTCTTTCTTCATGGCTAGAACATCAAAATCACCTTTGTTTGCTATAACATTTATACAGACCCAGAGTAGTGATTTTATAAAAGTGTTGGTAGTGGTAGACAATAGGATCTTAACATACGAATCCTGCTTAATCTATGTCCCTCACTCTTGTGCTGTCATCAAGACCATGCCTACGTAGGTAATCAGGGTGCCTCGCCCTTTAGCTTTGTCAATACTATCTGAAAGCTGGGGGTTACAGCAAGGTTTTAACATTTCCCTCATCTGGTCCAGCTACTTCTGCTGTGGTGGAAGATGTTCCCCCATTCGTTTACCGTTAACAGATTTGATGGGCCTAAATATTATTGTTGTGATGGGAGAGCCCCCAGATGGAAGCCGTAACGTAATTCAATGCATTTTGCTGTTAACCCTGTGTCACTTCATGCTGTGAACTTTTCTAGATCTGAGAAGTAAGGTAAAACCTGAGATCCTGTTCTTATGTCGTGAACCATTATCCACTACTGTGGACATCAAGTTACACTGCAGCAGTGTTCCCTGGGCAGTTTAACAACAATTTTCTTCACAAGGTTATGGCATGCCAGCAGTGGTCCTCTGGGAATATCTGGAGGGCAATTCAGAGGCTAAAGTTTCTCTTTTTTATGACTACTAGTCTGACACATGTGCCATTGCATTCCACCCATTTCCATCACTCATTGTGATTGAAGGATATCGCATTCTGCCCATCTGCGATTCTGAACCGGAAAAGCAACCAAGCATGACATACGACATGTCAGAGTGGTGTAGTGAATTGGTCAGGGTGGCAAGACGTCTGCCCGCAAGGTTAATCACAAGGCTTCTAGAATCTACTTCCCTTTAGCAAAGCATGTCAGCTATTTATGTTGTGGAAATGGATGGCCCTGAGTAAAGCACAATGACAACAACAAAGTCGACATCATCGACAACAACGGTCGACATCATCAACAACAACAAGTTGAGACAACCTGCCTTCATTCAGTGCCGATTCTGACTGACAAACATCTCTGATACCGTACCAGTTTGGCATTTTGATAGACAAGTTTTGAGTACTTCCAGGTTGACGACTTTCGGGTCATGATGAGTTCAATCTGCCAAGGCCTGTGTGTCATTAAAACCGATACACTTCAGGGGAGTCAAAACCCCTCAAGTGTCTGCAGTGTTGCTCCTCAGTGTTGTTGCTTTGACCCTTGTGGTGAATTGAGGAGGTGACCCATGTTAAATTGTCTCTACTCGGGTAACGAGTAATGATTGCCATCGTATAGTTTTTACTCTCCCTTGTGGCACTCATGCTAAAAAGACTTTTACCACACAAACACTTACTGTTTGCGTTGAAACACAAGTTAGTCGTTGATTATTTTTTTTTCCTTTATTTAACCAGGTAAGTTCACCAAGGACAATTTCTTATTTACAGTAACAACCTGGATGCAATTACGGAAGGACACAAGGACCCAAGGACACAAGGACACAAGGACACAAGGACACAAGGACACAAGGACACAACAACATTTGGCTCAGTCAGGAATCGAACTGGCAACCTTATTACTACAAGCCTGACTCCCTAACCACTAAGCCATCTGTGCCCCCCTCTTCAGATTGAACTTGCAGATTTGAAGGTAATCATCGTGGATAGAAAGCATTCCAAGGCCATGTTATCTGAGTAGGGATGAAACAGAACAAGTCTTATCACTGTAGTTCTTTTCTCAAAGTATCACCAGCCACTGACTCTCATGTCTTCATTATGTAGCCTCTCAGTTGTCATTTTTTGGTATGCAGGTCTAGATTGAGTCTAATATAAGTCCACTATTGTTCTGACTTATAATGGAAATTGTGTAATTTACTCTAAGGGATGTGGTTATGGTGAAAACTCTACTAATTGTGAAAATATTTGCCTGAGTAAACTCATACTTCTGAAGAAATGATGAGTAGTGAGAAGCATCAGGAAGCAGCCTGGCCACAAAGAAGTCAATATGTGAATAACAATATACCTCTGTGTTCGACAAATTTACTCTCGTTGTCTCACTTCATGCTAAATGTGTAATGTTGTCATTGTAGACCTGTGTTTTGTTCTGTTTTGTTTTTGTTCATTGATTTTAGTCTTCCTTAGATTTTAGTGTTTTTCCTTTGTGTGTATGCACTTGTTTTTCCTTTCTCCCTGGTTCCTATGAACATATCTGTCAGGATCCAGCCCTAGTGGGACTGTTATTTTTTGACTTTCTGTTGGTTTCAGTGCTTTTTCACGGTGGTTTAGTTAGTTTTGTTATTTTCCCTCATGTATCATTTGTATTCTGCTCTGTTGTGTGTTCTGATTCCTTCCCCTTGTGTGGTGTTTGTCTCCCTCGTGTGCCTCTGTGGTGTTATTGCCTGTGCTCC
>JACXGM010017487.1:0-13769 GCA_016801145.1 Umbra pygmaea | reverse complement strand
TCTCGAGCTGGGTCATTTTCATTACTAGATCCCAGACCCATATCTCCTCCGGATTTGGGTCTGGATTTTTCCAGGCTAAGTAAGTATGGTTCTGAGAACAAAATAAAGATGTGGCAGTAATTACATTGACCCTAGTTTGTAATGCAGATACATAAAATCTGACTACAGTGTGACACAACAAATTTACTGTAAATTAGAATACCACTCCAAGTACTATAATCTCCCCTAGCAGTTCTGTCATATTTCTAATATTTAGCTGTAGGTTGTTTTTTGTTTCAGTTTATTGGGGACACCGGGCTCGGATTACATGGAGTGAATGGATTTTAATTGGGGACGCTGGGCTTGCATCACCGTCCAGACTGGGGGAATTTGAACAGTATCGCACAATGGGTTTGATGTGCTACACACTGTTCCGTTCACTCCGGTCCCAATCGTAATTCGAGCCCAGCATCCCCAATTAAGATCCACCGACTGCGGCTGGTTGGAAGTGATGTGTTCGAGGACAACATACGCTTTGTCCTGTGAGACCTGCAATTTTTATGAATATTATTGTTCAAGACATCCTCAGAGAATGCAACAGTACATATGAGAAATTATAAATTATGAGAGAGTTGACAAAGAATGATTACTTTGCATCTATAAACCTACTTTGGGTTAGACTTATTTGGAGAGTCCGAACTTCCATCTGTAGGTGCTCTACAGATAGTTTGTTGATGATATGACTATTAATAAACTATCTGTTGATAAGCAACTAATATTGTGATTTAAGGGTATGGGTAGGTTTAGAATATGTTTTAGGGTAATGGTTAAGGTTAGCCTTAACATTAGGGGAAGGGTTAAGGTTAGGATTAGGGATAGGGTTAGTAGATAGTTTGTTAAAATATTGTTGTTAGTCTTCAGATAATCTGTAGAGCATCTACAGATACACTTTTTGGACTCTCAAAATAAAGTGTTACCCTACTTTGTATTTCATTAAACAATCAAAACTCTATAAAACATCTTTCCCTGAATGGCTGTTTGGCTATGTAGTAAAAGTCTTCCTCCGTAGCCAGAGGAACTTAGCCTTTAGGGTGCCCGGAAAAACCCTATCTGGTTCAGTCATGGTCAAAAGCTTTGAGAATGTCACAAATACAAATTTTCACTGAGTCTGCTGCCTCAGTGTTGATGATGGCAATTTGCATATACTCCAGAACTTCAGGAAGAGTGATCAGATTAATTGCAATGAATTTAAAGTCCTGCTGCCATAAAAATTAACTTAATCCCCCCAAAACAATTCCAATGCATTTCAGCCCTGCCATAAATGGACCAGCTGCCATCATGTCAGTGATTGTCTTGTTAACACAGGTGAGGTTATCTTCCTCTGTCAACCAAGGTTACCTGCAAGGAAACACGTGCCATCATCATTGCTATGTACAAAAATGGCTTCACAGGAAAGGATATTGCTGCTAGTGAATCAACCATTTTTCAGATCATCAAGAACTATAAGGAGAGAGGTTCAATTATTGTGAAGGTGTCAGGGCACCCAAGAGTCTCTTGAAGTTGATTCAGCTGCAGGATTGGGGCACCATTAGTGCAAAGCTTGCTCAGGAATGGCAGGAAGCAGGTTTGAGTGCATCTGCATGCACAGTGAGGTGAAGACTTTTGGAGGAAGGCCTGATGTAAAAAAAGGGCAGCAAAGAAGCCAATTTTCTACAGGAAAAACATCAGGGATTGTACAAGGATTGGACTACTGAGGACAGGGTTAAGTATCTGCCTAAGAAAACAGCCATGATTAAAGAACGGTACCAACACATCCACCGAGAGCAACTTCTCCCAACCATCTAAGAACACCTTGGTGACAACCAATGTCTTTCACAGCATGATGGAGCACCTTGTCATACGGAAGAAGTGATAACTAAGTGGTTTGGGGAACAAAACATTGAAATTTTGGGTCCATGGCCAGGGAACTCCCCAGACCTTAAAGGAGAATTCTAGGTGATTTCAAAATGTAGCTCTGTTGTTTGCATATCTGAAGTGCTGTCAGTAGCGTTATTAACTCAAACAATCTGTATTGAAATGTCATTACTAGTACATATTCATGTGCAGTGATCACTTAAAGTGAACACAGCGAATTTGAACAAATAATAAATTTGAACAAATAATAAAAAAATAAAATAAAATAAAAAATAATAATAATAAGTCAGTGTACAGTACATACTTCTGTTTATTTACCATTTTCCAGTGAAGCCCACACTAGTCGATTGTCAAAGTCATACAATGCAAAATTCCAAAACATATTTTTTCCGCAAAAAAAATATTTGCTGTGGTTATGTTAATATAATATAGCAAGTCGGCCAGGAAACCTGACACTGCTTCTTTGGCAGCTCACGGACTGAGTCTACACTGTTGCTTAGTTACCTATGCTCATGCACGATAGCTCTTGAACTGTTGAACTGTTTGGAGCTGTAAAGGCAAGTGTCAGGTTACAGCCGATCAAAAAACAACATTTTGGATGATTGCATTTTATGACTTCGACAATGAGCGTTCTGCACAGCCTCAAACTGAGCTTGATGATTTACAGTAGATGTGACTTGAGCCACCTGTCTGAAAGTTGTAAGACTTCTTGCAGCTGTGCCAAGAGACATCTGAATCATCCAGAATCTCACTTCATATGAATTCACTTTTCACATACCAAAGTATTTCTAATCAATCAAAACGTTGCTGAAATATTTTGTTCCAATGCTTTTCATTGACTCTCTATGGATTTCTCCCTTGACTGTATGCCTCCATGTCCCCCGATTGCTTGCAAGCTTCTCCTGGGTAATTTTTCTACTGTGCAACAGAAAGACGCGTGGTTATGACACAATTTGTTAGCTTATTTTTACAAAATGGCTGCTACGGGACCATAACGTGAGATACAAGGTAATGTACCTTGCAACATTACGTAAGGTAGCTAAGGTTTTTCCCAAAAAGTCACTAGATTTGTCACTGTTTTTTTTATAAAAGTTGCTAAAGAGGTCTGAAAAGTTGCTAAATCCAGCAATGTTCACATTTGCTAAGTTGGCAACACTGCCTCACACTTCTTTTCCTCTCTCTCTTTTCATAATACCACACCTGATTGGTTGAGTTTATACTACCAGCATATCCCATCCTTTCTTTTTTTCAGGTCCAAGTTATTCTATTTAATAAATTAGGTTTTAATCTTCCCAAACGTGCAAATGGATGTCTACCTAACTATAAACAATAAGGGAACATCTGAAAATAGAAAAACTAGGTTTCCGGCAACTCAGTCGGGTTACAACGAGATGAATACAATATCATCCATTGCGTTTTACTATGAGTAGAATTTGGTATAAGGAACAAGCAATGACATTCTATTTCCATGGTCAGATTTTCTTTAAGGGCAAAATAAAATATTTGAAGAATCACTGACAGTAGTAAACGCATATGGTGCATTTGTGATCATTTAAATTAACTACCATCATAGCTGCCTCCATAGAAGGTATTCCCCAGGTGCTTTAGATACAATGGCAGCCTGGAGAATAAGGGAGAATTGTTGCTCTAGTGTTCACTGCCCACAGTAAAGCAGAACAGTTGACAGGTTGTCAGGAACATAGGTCCCAGTGGACAGAGTCGTGCTAGTAAAGGCTTACAGGACAACTCGTGCAAACCACAAGCCCCTAGGGCTTGGAGAGCCAAGCAGCTACTATATATAAGCAGAAAATTCACCGGCAGGGATACAAACAGACAAGCAATTCTTTTGAAAACATTTAAAACAATAGGAGAAAGAAAGCAACATTAATATTCAATCAATTGGACCTGTATTATACAACTGTACTCCAGTTATAACCTAAGAAATATATTTCATGATCTCTCAAAAATCAATTCCGGCTACAGAAAGATCATTCACAATTTCTTTTACATTTTCTAAAAATGTGTGATGAGTTTTTCATATAATGGGTTGACAATATAGTGAAATATTGTCTCACTATGACAGCAGCCATATGCCCTAAATACAGTGTTTGTTTTTGAACACTGTGAATGTTCAGGGAAGAAAGTGGTTCTTGTTGAATGGGAGACAGGCTCAGTGGCAGCCAGTGATACACAGTCAATGTCCTGTTAGGATTGTTACAATGAGCAGAGCATATGCTACTTCTGACACAGAGAGTGAGCCAGAGATAGAGTGACAGAGTGTAGGGATGGAAGAGGGGTGCATACAGTGTGTGGGCAGACGAGGGGGCCACAGAGGGACACTAAAAGCGGGGGCAGAAATACAGCAGTGACGCACAGTCTGGGTAGGCAATGCTTACCATGGGATCACCAAAGTAGCTGTTGTAAAAAAACTGATTAATAAACATGCACATATATAATACAGATCAGCCATAAGATTATGACCACCTGCCTAATTTTGTGCCGCCAAAAGAGCAGCCTCATACGCAACAAACTGCGATGCAATGTGGGGCATCTTTCTTTCAGAACCAGCATTCACCTTTTCAGCAATTTGAGCTACAGTCTGTTGGATGAAACCACACGGGCCAGCCTTTGCTTTCCATGTCCATTCAATGAACCTTGGCTGCCCATGACCCTGTCGCCATTTCACCGCTTTTCCTTCCTTTGACCACTTTTGATAGGTACCTAGCACTGCAGACCGGGAACACCCCACAAGAGCTGCAGGTTTGGTAATGCTCTGACCCAGTTGTCTAGTCATCATAATTTGGCCCTTGTCAAAGTTGCTCAAATCCTTTCGATTGCCTATTTTTCCTGCTTCTAACACATCAACCTTGAGGAAAAAATTAAGAAAGAGAAAAAATGGGCAAACATAAGGACTTGAGCCCTTTAGCACCATGACATTTGGACCAGTCGGGAATCTAACCAGTTACATTCCTATTTCAAGTCTGACTCCCTAACCACTGGGCCACCTAAGCATTCAGTAACCAAGGATGCCACTGATTACTGATTGTATAATGTCTATTTTGCATTTATTGTCTTCAAATTGACATATATTTTCTCCTGAAGATTTCCTGAATCATGTTCCAATCCAGGTGTTCAAAACAGTCATGGAGAATAAATTCTGTGTTTCCACAACTAAATGATCTTCTTTTCCTCTCTCTTCAGGCTTTGTCTGTAATCTGAATTCTCAAATGGAGAGAATTTGAGAATGGATAAGTGCCCTGTAGGCATTTCAGAACGTTGTGTACAGAAGCAATCCATTTTTTTGTACCCCAAATGTGGCAGTCAGTTTTGGAAGCAATTCGGGAGTGAATGTTTTTACATTTTCACTTTTGTTTCTTGTCTCCACCCTTTTCATAAATATGTCTATATAACAACCCATAATTATTATAATCTTAATTTCACAAACACAATTTAGTTAATTGGTGTCATTTTCATGGTGTACCAAAACGTGTATTTCTTTTCTTCTGAAGAGTCACACAGTTTTTACATCGTATCATAATGAAAACATGGTGAGGTTTCCAAAACACATATACTGTTTCAATAATTTTCAAATTAGCTCTATTTTATAATATCTTTTTTTCAGTCTGCCCCACAGGGCTAGCATCCGGTTTGGCAAAGTAAAGCAAATGCGGAAGTGCCTTAAACCTGCATTCTATCTGAATTCCAGCTGGGGGCAACACGTGTGGTTGCAAAAGAGGTCGGAATCTGTAGAAGTCTATGAGAAAGTCAGACACTTCTCAATTGATTTATTTCCTCAGTAAACATTTTCATAATGAGTTTATGGTCTCAATCGCTAGTTTGAAGTCTTCTGCAATACATAATTATGTTAATTTTTTTAAATATTAACTCGTTGATTTAAAAATCGGCAAAAAAGCAGGGGGTGTTTTAGGGAGTGCCTATGATGTGATTGACATTGACTATGCCAGTGACAGTGTGTACCGTCACGTAGAGCGTAAGCAGCATTGACAACTCTCAGCTAACGTCACAGTCAGATACCGCATCTCGTCTAAAGTCGTCACATCCGCAACCATGATGGCTGCGCCCGTAACGGCAAACTCGACGACTGAAATCAAACCAATGGATGACGTCACACATGTTACGTCCAGTAGTATATACGGTCTATGGTCTGTCCACAATTCTTTCAGACAATTAAGTATTCAGCCACAAATATACAACAGTCTACTACATTAATTAACATAAATCTATTTTCATATTAGAAAAATACTATTTTGTATTCTAATATCCAAGAGCTTGATTAACACAATGTTATTGTTTTTTAAATGGTATATATGAATGACACAGTGCTGAGCTCTGTGTCCAGAAAATGCTAAATACAATAACAAGAAACATAACTAAGAATAACATTTACATTCGACAGACAACAGTTTATTTAGCATGGATTTGAAATGTCCTAAAGGAAACAAAGCATCAAGCTCTCTGTATAACATTCCAAGACTGAGGTCATGGTAAACAAATGAGCTCCGAATGAGCCCGGGGTATATCTAACACTAAACAGTTTTGTGAATGTGTTAGAAGCTTGCTGATTTTTCAGTTCATAATTTGTGCTTTAAAGCCTTATAAACCAATGTCTGACCCTTCAGAATGCCATTTGAAATATATATAGTGCGCTTTCAAAGTATGTGAAACACTTTTGCAATTATATATTGTTTTATTGTTCAACACTACATTTTATTGTTCAACACAATCAGTATTTACTTATGGACGATCAGGTATAAATTTACCAATTTCATATGTAGGTTATTTTTGTTGTAGAAAAACAAAAAAGAAAAGCAATTAGTGCAGATGCAAAAATAGGCAAACCCAAGTTGCATGGGTAATAAATAATAAAGCAGGGAAATATTTGAGTAAGAGATGGACCAATCAAGGAGAGATATTTACAAAATAGTTTGGGTGTGACTAATTATCTCTCCTTTGATTGGTTCATTTGGTACCAAGATATTTCCTGACCGGATTCTAGTTACCTACTTGATATAACAACATATGGAATTGTTAAATATAAAGCTATATATGACTGGCTCTGATTAAATTAAAATGTCACGGTAAACACATACTTTCAAACAGCACTGTATATTTTTGGGTCAAAAGTTGAAGTCAAAATGTCTAGTTTTGTCACAATATTTCAGACTTTGCTTGTGTTATGTCCCCTGCCACTATAACCGCTGCTTTTGGATATGCTGTTTAAAGTTGATTGAGTGGCCAGTGAAGTTCCACCAAGGCGATATTGATGTCAGCTTCTGGTGGATGTGCACAGACCTGACTATAATCCCAGTAAACTGTCTCGAGAGGTAGGATGGCCAGCATTTGTGTGAGGACAAGTTCTAATTTCCTTTTAAACTATAGAAACAACACATAATGTTGGTAATAAAATAGTATTATGTTACTGGGATGAGACGAGTTTCAGAAAAACAGATAATATTACAGTGTTTGTAGTCTCTCTGGAAAGATATAATTCCTCTGAGTTTGTCTGTTTCTGATGATCTGATTGATGTTTTAGAGGAAGAGGAAACGGCCTCTTGGCAGTCTTTGAAACAAGAGTCACAGTTTTAACCTTTTTTTATTATTGCATACATTGTAAAATACTCAACTTCAATGAACTGCAAATCCATTTGGACAATGATACATTTTTGATTTGATGATTCTGTATGCTATTTCACGGTGAAGATTTATAGTGCAGTCACAGGTTGTTGTTATTATAATAATATATTTTTTACCCCATTCTTCTACCCTCCTAATTTCCCTCTGACCCTTCCTTGTCGGACATAGGTGCTCACAAGGTTCGCTGAGCAGTTCGATCCTTATCACACTTTTCATCCAACATGGAAGCCTTCAATCAGAACATGCGTGAGATGATTACACTAACCAACTTTGCTTCCGCAATTTGATTTACAGGTGCCTAATTTGTATACAAAGAGTCACTGGAGAGTAATGTGGCAAGGTATGTAATCCAACTTATCTATCACTTAACATTCTACTTTTACTCTCAATGTGAGTATAAAAAATTCCAAAGGGAATGTAAGTCAAACATACTGACAGTTTGTCTGGGTTCTCTGATGAACAACAGACGTGAAGACAAGTAAACAATATAACTGCTCTCACAATGCAGTTTCTACTCTACTTTGAGTTTATTGTGTTGCTTTATAGCTCAATAAAACATTTTAACAAGATACAATGGTAGGCTAACATCTTTTTTGAAGTTGAATGTGAGAGTAATACCCATGTTGTACATACACAGTTGAGCTGTGTCTGCAAATTTAGGATGATCATCAAAGGGTTTCACTGTGGGGAGATGCTGACAGAACAAAGAAATTGCATTGCACAATTTTGCCTGCTGAGATATGAGACCTGCGTGGAATTTGAGGAAGAACCTTGTTGCTCATCCTTTACCAGAACCCACTTTGAAAAAAGATAAGCAGTGTATGTGGGATTAGGTTTGTGATTGCAATGAGAAATACATTAATTAATTGAATAATCCAATCAATTGCTATGGCACTAAAAACCGCTTGCAGCAATTATCTTGATGCTCTGCCAAAAGGGATTTAAAGCATGGGAACAGAGATAAAGCATTGATTTCTTGCTTCTGCTCATCTCTTCCTCTCCCTGTGCTCACCCCACACCCCCTCACTCTGCTTACTCTGGTTGCAGGTTTGTAATCAACAGGGTTTCTACAGTCCGCCACTGAAGTTGTTTCCGTTTTCTGCTTGTGCCGAAACTGCTTGCAGATGAAAGCATCCATGCGTCTTGCTGCAAAAACTCCTCTCTTTTTAGCATCAGCCATGCAACACATTCCCTTTCTGTATAGTACTAGTAATCTCTTTAGTGGCCAGTAGCAGAGATATGCGCAAATATTCTTCTAGTGCCAGTAGAAGAGATCAGAGATTGTTGTCACACTTTTTAATATTTAGTATTTTTCTTAGCATAACTTACAATAACTAGTTTCAATGTTTGAATAAAGCCCAAGGTTTGAAATGGGGACCCGTTTTATCCTCATGGCTGGGCATAATTAGAAGCCAACAAACACAGTCTGTCCACTTCTGATATGCGTTATCTAGGGGTATCTAGGGCAGCTCGATCTTACGTTGAGGAGCGGGCATAATATAATTAGTATAATATGACAGATGTACATGTTGCACAATGATGGATGCTTGTCCAGTTAAAAATATCTTTACAGACCAAAGAAATGCTGGTTCAGTGGTATTTCCAAGCCATCTAAGGTTTTGTGTCAGCATTTAAAAAGCAATAGTGTTCCCTTATATTTAAGTTGGCCATAAGCAACAAAGTTTGGAGCATCTACAGTACATGCCTGAAAAGGGTAAAATGCTGTCAAAGTAATGAGATTCATTGAGTAATGTGATTCATTTAAAATTTAATTAATTTCTTTTGAAGCCTCAGAAACATCCAGTTGTTCAGGAGTCACCTTTTTTGAGGGTATATAAATTTTCTTTTTTTTTACTGAACAGTGGTCCAGAGTCGGTAGCACACACCCCTACACCAAACTCCGGCTCAAGTCTCTTCCATATGTACTGTAGCAGTAATGTCAATATGAATTCCTCATATTTTTTATGAATGATTAAATTTAACAAATCAGTCATTTACAAGTATCTTTTTACTTCAAGGGGAACAATGACAAATCTATAGTTTGTCCATGTTCCTGATTCACAAAGTAATTATTTCTTTCTTATCGGGCAGCTCTTTCATCCTGGGAGAGCAGGGGCGAGCTAGCGTGAGTGCTACGTCAAAGAAAAAAAAGTTTTTGCATGAAAAACTACAATTATTTTAAATAACACAAAAATTGGAAAGCACAACTGATTTTGGTACACAACATCATTGGCGTAGGAACCGGGGGGGGGGACAGGGGGGACGTGTCCCACTGAATATTGGAAAATGCTGCATGTGTTCCACCCAAAAATCAGCCTATACCGCAGGGACAAAAACTGTACATTTGGAACTTTTATTTTGAAAGCGTGACAAAAAAGATATCCGCTTTTGCCAGCAAGTCAAACCTTCCCATTTCATGCTATGTTTGTATAATCACAATTCGCCATGTACCAGCTTCATATTCTTCACTTTTCACCTATAGTCGGAGCATCTGATTGGTAGAAAGAAGTGCAGAGGGCCCACGATTTTGTGTTTCCTGCCAAACAACATCAAGTGCCCTGGGATTTGAGACTATATTTGGATAAAATACATCCTACTGAACAGTTATCCATAGAGCATGTTTTGACCCAAGCGATAGTTTAGATTTTATAAAGCAGAATCTGCATATCAAATTATGGCCTACAGTGAAATGAATGGGAGAGTGATGAAGGTCCCTGATTTAGTGTTTCCTGGCCATACAGCATCAAGTGCCCTGGGATTTGAGACTATATTTTGATAAAATACATCCTACTGAACAGTTATCCACAGTCCATGTTTTGGCCCAAGCGATAGTTTAGTTTTTATAGCAGAATCTGCATATCAAATTATGGCCTACAGTGAAATGAATGGGAGAGTGACGAGGGCCCATGATTTAGTGTTTCTTGGCCATACAGCATCAAGTGCCCTGGGATTTAAGACTTTATTTGGATAAAATACATCCTACTGAATAGTTATCCATAGAGAATGTTTTGGCCCAGGCAATAGTTTAGTTTTTATGAGACAATACATTTAATAATATTTAGATTACAGCATATATTTTACAATTGTTATTAAAAACATAAAAAAACAAGTTTTTTTTCCCATCAAACTATTTTAATAGTTCCTTAAACACATAATAAAGTTTTATTTGCTTATAATTCACTAGCTTTAAAATGAATGTACTATTGAGCGCTATTCTTTTGAAAAACAATATCCGCATTAATGTTGCAAGCATAAAATACGCCGCTTTTCCAACCGCAGGGATTTTTGCAGTTCCTAGAACAAAACGTTCCTATAACCTTATTTTTCTTGTGTTCCAAAAGAAGAAATTGTGGGATTATTTAGTTCCTCGCACCGCAGTTCCTATAACTCTTTTAGGTTCTACTCTAGAGCAGGGTCTTTAGGGTCTTTCCCTTTTCCTAGGTCTACGTTGATTGGTCCAATTTATAAATTACGCCTGTCACTTCGTTTGTCTATTGCGTATAATACATATTATGCTGGAACCGTCGACTTTTGTGTTTCTCTGTTAAGTAGGTACTCAATTTCTATGACTCCAGCCTAGTTTTAAATGCTGCTGTTTAAACTCTGTTATTAGGACATACCGTCGATAATCAACACAACACTCTTTTTTAAATTGTTTTGGATGTCGTTTTCAGCCTCGTAATCTGAACAAACAAACAGCAAGCCGCTGAAGGAACCCAGCCTCAAACAACCAGATCATCCGCATACATAAGATGATTTACACACTTATCTCCAATCATACACCCAGTGTTACAAACAATAAACTGTGAAAAGTTGCTGTATGTGGCGCTACGCTAAAGTCTAGTGATGGCGCTATAAAAGACCGTTGCAGTGCTTGCGTCACTCCTTTATCCCTCCTACCAGTTCCTATGGCCACTTGACCAGTGCAATTGCAAATAGCAAAACCGGTTTTGGGGGAGATTAGTTAGTAGAACTGTTTAGAAGTGGACTGTTCCTATAACTACATTCCTGTAACTACTTGGTCAGAAAGCAGCTATAGTGTCACTGAAAGAACGGTAATAGTTAACATTACACTAGTAACATAAAAATACGTTACCAGTGGGTACCAGCTTTGAACTTGAATAAGACTTGACTTTGTATGAGGTAAATTAGCCTCAGTCAAGCGGTTGAAATTAGCAACCTTTTATAATTGAATTAAGAATAGACGGCAAATTCACGATTAAATCCACAATGGAATTCTGAATGGCACGTGTATTATGCTTTGCGAGAGGTGCTAACCTTATGTTAGATAGCTAGCCACATAGGTATAATGTAGATATAGCTAGCAATCGATTTCTCTGTGTTAACCTTAGCAAAAGTAAAATGTTCTGTCATCTAATTTCAGCATTATTCCACCCCACAAAAAAATAAAACCATCAACGGACATAACGTTACTGAAGTTTTTTTTACAGAGTAAGGTTAGTGTAAGTAGTATAACAACACATTTTACACAATGACATCACAACACCATAACCTATCATTTACCAAGCCTAGATTTACATTTAAAAAAATGATATAATGTGTCATCAGGAGAATGCTGCTACCATCAGGGAAGAGGCAGGTGAGAGGTGGCACATGAAGTAGTTACAGATGAAGTAACAGGTGGAGGGTGTGAGGTGAAGTCTTTTGTGCCTTTTATAAATTTTCCACATACAGACAAGCCCAAGATAAACATAACTGATCACATATAAGTCCACTATTACTTTGTTTGCAATATCATATAGGCTACAACTGTTAATTTATTAGGAGAAACCTGATGCAGCCAAGGAAGAGACAAAAGGAGAGGCAGGTGGCACTGCAGGGTGTGAGGTTTTAAAATGTAGTCATGATTGTAATGGATTAAACCCAAGTATGGAGGTTGAGTTGCTGCCTGTTCAATGCCAGTTCCTCAATCAATAATCAAAAATAATACAATATGTTTAGTTTTTCATAAGCCTTGAGTCCACTTAATAATTGTTTTCAAGCACCTATTCAAGCTCTTTGACAACAGTAGCAGGGACTCAACTCTCTGACTTCCAACTGACTAAATGTTAACATACATAGTACATTTAATGGACTCATTAGTGCACCAGGACACCCCATCACCATCTTGCACATCACCTGCTGGAATCCAGTTATTAATAAGTGGATTTTCATTCTGTAGTTTTGAAATGGGCTATTCTTGGTTTCAGGTGCTTTACCTTAGACATGAATCACAGCAACCATATTGTATTTTTAGGAGCAGGAAGGCAGCAGCAGTATGAAAACAGGAAAGGAAGGTACAGGGCCCGAGGTGAGCTCCTAAAAAGGTTTAAGTGATAACATTTTGTCTGCTGTAGACAGATGTCAGTGTGTGAGTATTTGTGAATCTGCAGATCAGTGCTTTGAAATCTTACATATTAAAATGTTCAATCTGACAAAACCGTATTACATTTTTTGCCTTACAGTTGTTATACTGTAATATTGTTTTGAGTTACTGGCTATGGTGTTATCTGAATGCTAGTGTTGTACATCATGCAGGAGGATCATCAAATGTTTGAGACAGGCAGACAAAGAGAGAGACAGGAGCAGACCGACAGCAGACCCTTTATAAGCTTGATGTAAGTGTAGTCTCATGGCTTTGAGTAAAATTTGTGAAAAATATATTTTGTGTCCTCCCAATATCAAACTCATTCCTACGCCCTTCTACAACATGTTGTGGTACACAATTGAAGAAACACGTTGCCACGTTTTCCCCTCAATCTCACTCCAACAGAGGTCTTCTTTATTAGCACCCATTCAGGATTGTTCACACGCTCTTATAAGCTTTAACTCCACTCATCTTTGCCAGGGAATGACAGTAACTGTCTGCTGTTGTGTCAAACAAAGACAGCAAGTTGATTGACTCAATCGGACTCAAATACATATTATGGACAAAATAATAATGTTTCTTGTGAAGAAGCAACAGCAAGTGGGACACAATCATAAAGTGAAATGAAATTTATTGGATATTTCAAAAAATTTCAACAAATAAAAAACTGACAAATTGGGCGAGCAAAATTATTTAGCCCCTTTACTTTCAGTGCAGCAAACTCTCTCCAGAAGTTCAGTGAGGATCTCTGAATGATCCAATGTTGACCTAAATGACTAATGATGATAAATAGAATCCACCTGTGTGTAATCAAGTCTCCGTATAAATGCACCTGCTCTGTGATAGTCTCAGA
>JACXGM010017486.1:9406-19795 GCA_016801145.1 Umbra pygmaea | reverse complement strand
CATGGCGGCAATTTATTGTTTATTTAATTTATAACACTGTCATTAATTAGCCTATTGTGTTGGCGCCCTCTGCTGTTTCCCCCTGCTTTCTCCGTTTTCCCCGTGATTTTGTCTATATCGCGAATATAAGACGACCCCCAATTTTTCAGCCTATTTTTAGGACAAAAACCTTGTCTTATATTCGGGTATATACGGTATTACTGTGACTTGCCACAAGGTTGTTTACATGACTTGTGACCCATCTACAGTGCAGCTAGATAGCTTGTTGCATAGATTGAGGTAAATTACTGGTACAAAAAGCATACTAAAAATTAAAAAGTAAGGTTAAATAAAAAAATTACTTACATCTCAACACTCTACCTAGTGCCTTCATGTTTTTTTTCTCATCCTCCTTTTTGCACCAAATGGTTAAGTGCTTGTATTAGATGCCATCTCCCCTGATTCCTCCCAGTTCTCCAGCATCAACAAGATGCTGGAATCTACCTGGAATTTTATTCATCATTTAAAAACAAAGATTTACTGAGGAGAACGATCCTCCCCAGACAAGCCTCCACTGTCTTTTCTATCTACATACATTTTTATATTTTTTAAATCTCAAGAAAAGCAAGTTTTTGCAACCACTGTTGTAGCCTGGCTCTGCCCTCCTACGTACTTCATTTTCCTTAAGTACTCCGTCTGGGTTTGCGGCATATTCCCTGGTTTTCTCCGAACAATTTTCTACCTGTCCAATCAGCAAACAGAGGGAGTGGCTGAGAACGATGAGGTTGATGTCCTGCGCTAGTTTGAGTGTAGTATGTCACAACCAAACGTTTACAATTGGTTATGACAGATCTAGAGTGACTCTGAGCAGATCCAATAGTTTTAAACTTCAACAGAGTACCTGCCTTCAAGGAAGTTAACGCTTGTCAATGGATAGTGGCCAGACTCTCTGTACAAATGAAATGTACGTACGAGAGTCTGGTAGGACCAGGCTACCACTGTTGCTCTTTTGTTGATGCAGTTTTGTGTATCCATATGCTCTCTTGATTTTGAGACCTTCTCCTTGGCACATCGAATAATTTGAAACTGTCAGTTGCCTAATGTTGCTTTAAACACATTTTCATGGGCTAAAAGTACTTTTAATTGCAATCCAGCTAATGTGACCACTGCAGCTGCGTTTTTAATTGTGATTTAGTTACTTTGTCTACCCCCATGTTTTTCTTAATTAAATCTGCATACAATACTAAAAGTTGTGAATAAATACTTCTCATTTTTTCTCACTTGATTTATTAGAATTTTTATTGTGTTTGTATTTTTTCAAAGCTTCAATCTAGCAACCATTTGATTACTGGTCAGATGTTAACTGTTAAGCTGCCTGCCAGCTGTAACTATTATAGATAGTATTACATGGCAGTTGCCTTGCATTTTTGTTACTGTTATTATAATGTTTATTAATTTAAAAAAGGATAAGGTGCAGCCAGATGTCATGCTGCAAAATCTATAATTAATACCTTAAAAATCTTCAGTGATCGGTCTGCTCTATAACCCTGTTGTTCAATGTCGTTCATCCTCACAAATCAATTCAGTATCATGGCCAGTTGGGAGGATGAAGGAAGTGCCTGAGAAGCAGTCTCAGTCAGCAGAGGCACAGAAGGCAGAACCTTCGACAGCACAAAGGAGAGAAGAGATGGAGCACTACCTTAAGTTGAAAAGGTATTGTGTACTTATGAAAGTTGTGAATTTAATGTCATACACTAATCTACGGGACACTTGTTTGAGTGTTTCATTAGTTTTATGCTTATTTTCCACATTGTTTTGAATAGTTTATTAATCTTGCTTCTAAGGATCCTTGGACACCCAGTATCAAATAAAGTCTTAAATAGTCTTCATTTTGTCTTCCTGAATTTAAGGCCTAAAATTGTCTTAAAAAATTGTGACAGTAATTTTTTTGTTCCATTGCATTGTTAACGGAAGCCATCGTTTTTTTTTCTGGGCAACACTTTTATTTAGAAACTGGCTGATTCATACCGGGTGATTGCGGCAGCTCAGTAGGCTTACCTCACAGCAACGCAGCATTTTTGTTCATAAGCTAGCTTATCAGCCTCGTCCGTGTGTGAGTCTTGTTTAGGGTATTTTTTGTGTCCTTGCTGTATTGTTTACTGTAAAGTATTTCTTATGATCAGTATTAAATTGTGCATCTCTCAGTATCTCAAAGAAACAAAAATAATGACCCACTATCATTGTGCTGTAAATCTGCACGTTCTTGTTCTGCGTTGCATTAGCGCAGGTGTACTGTGCGAAACGTATTACTTTTGAACAATTCCTTTTACCAACTCAAGAGCCAGGCTTTGTGGAGTTAGTCAAAGTCAAAGTGGTTTATTTATCATATGCATTGAATAACATACATCATCCTATGCAGAGAAATTATTTTTGAAATTCTTTACTTCCCCTCAAGTCATTTGTTTGAACTGCTTGTTGCGATTCTACAGCAGATTTAAATAAGCAGAGTCTATTGTGCGTACATAAAAATGCTGCCGGCAAAATAGAAAATAAGATATATATATATATATATATATATATATATATATATATATATATGTATATATATATATATATATATATGTAAATCAGTTATTTACAAATATAATTGAAAGAATTTGCTTTGTTATCAAATCGAACCACCCAAACAAACTTTATTGCACTAGTCACTCTCACCAAAGTCAGACATTGCATTCCACCACAAAAGAATCTCAGTGCGACTTATAACTCTTGCTCACGGTGCAAAAATTGAGTTTCTTCTTCACTAACATGATACACGGTCAACACCATCCTTTCCAAGAGTTGCAAAACATAACATGGAATGTGAACCAATTACAGAAGTAGTCACAGTATACTGACTAACTAGACTCAAGCCACCAAATAAGTTAACTTATTTTAAGCCAATAACAATATCTTCCTGCCAGCTACTGGTAGTCTGCCAAATATCAGGAATAGGCCTATTTATAGTATTGTTTATTGATGATACTCTGTTTTCCATCACAATAAATCATATTATTAGCAATTAATCTAATAGATGTGTTACATGGATATACTATTACAACAGAGTCAACAGATTCAGAGCATTGGTGAAAAATCATCCTGCTAGCTAGTTAACGATCGCTGATTCTAACAAGACTATCAGTCATCAATCTATTGTGAATTTTTAATGATATCACATTGGATAGTAGGCTGTAGTACTAAATTGTATAGTAATTGTATTTCTCCAAACATTCAGACACCCTGTGATAGAGTGTTAAATTAATATTCACCCAAGTTACTTGGAGGTAAATGTGTTCAGTTCTGTATGTTCACCACTAGAGGGCTGTATTGTCTGTACTTTTCTACCACCTGACTGACATTAATTGTCTTTTAGTGCGGGATGGCTACAGGACAGAAGTGGCAAGTGGATAAAGGATGACAATGTGGAATTTGAATCCGATGAAGATGAACCCAGTTTGCTCCCCTCCCTTAGTGGTTCTTTAGAGATCTGACCAGGTCAGTGACACAACAACAACACATTACCTCTTTCTACAAACATTCCACTGATTTCTAGATTCCAGTTTCACATTATGTCGACTCAAGTTTTGTTGTTATGAATGGTACTAAACTGCAGTTCTTTGAACAATGCTTTGAAAGTTGTAACTGAGAAAGGGAGGGAGTTAGAGCATGGCACTTTACTACTGTGAAGGTGTTATTTGTAGAACTTAGAGATGTAAACGCAAATGCATTTTGCCCCTGAGGATAGGGAGGAGGATGGTGAGAGAAGCAACAAAATCTCCAAGAATCACTGTGAAAAAATGGCAGGCCTTGGTGGTGAAACAATGCAAGGCAACCATCAGATGACATCTCCACAACTACAGCCTCTTTGGAAGGGTTGCCAGAAGAATGCCCTTTCTGACCCCAAGACACAGATGCAAGCGCTTGGAGTTTGGAGTTTTTCAATCGTCATTTCAATTATGACTGGAAGAAGGTGCTCTGGTCAGATGAGACGAAAATGTAACTTTTTCATCAGATACAGTTTGGCATCAACAGAGATGCATACAAGGAGAGGCACCTCATGCTGACAGTGAAATATGGTGGTGGGTCAGTGATGTTTTGGCACTGTTTTAATTCCAGAGGTCCAGGGGCACTGGTCCAGATTGGTGGCGTAATAATTTCCACCAAGTATCAGGCAATTTTGTCTGACAATCTGGTTACCTCTGTCATAAGGCTGGGACTTGGCTATAGGTGGACTTTCCATCAAGACAATGACCCAAATACACACCTCAAGATCCACACACAAATGGTTCCGTAACAACAAAATCAACATTCTGCCTTCGGCTATCTCAGTCGTCGGACGTGTTCCTTAACCTTGTCAAACATTACAGGAAGAGAGACTCCATTCTTTTGTACTTGCCAGAGGTGGTTGCACTAAGTACTGATTAAGGAGTGACAATAATTATGAAATCTTGATGTTGGAGAAATTTATTTTGAGTTAAATAATTTCATGATTTTGGTTGGTTCCATTGCAACATTAATAAAGTACAATGTTTCTTACATGTTGGTGTTTTTAGTTTCTCTATAATTGTATTGATAATGCTTTTAAAGTATGGTTTGTGCATTGCCAGTCAGGGGTGCCAGTAATTTGGAGCCCACTGTATATGGGCTAATGATACTATATGCTATGCAGTGCTTTGTTACACACAAAATCACGGCCTAAAAGGCATAATATATATCTATATCAAATATGGACCAGCATGTGCACATTGATAAACACCGTGGAAGCATAACTTCTCTTTTCCTTTGTTCAGCTCCCTTTCAAATGGCAAATTAAGCATTGCATTGTGTCCCTATCAGTGTCGCATCTAAACTGTTTTTGCTGATTTCTTTTAAATATGAAAATATTCTACAGCTTTTGTAAGCTGGTCACTGAAAGAGAAAGTAACTCAGTTTTTCCCCTGCAGAATTCTACACAGTGCATATTTAAGTTACCCTGAATAAGAGCACCTGTTAATTGATATAAACATTACATGTGGGACACTGTTCTGTTTTCTTAGTTGTGCTCCCTTTAAATCTAAACCTCTTTGATTTTAAATTAAGGGTACGAGAACAATAGTCATTGAGCATCTGGTTAATGTTCTTCAGCAGTGAAATGCCACAATCCATTTGCAACATTTTGGCAATTAGGCATATGCATACATATACATTGCTAATTATTATAGACAATTACACTCACCTAAAGGATTATTAGGAACACCCGGTCAATTTCTAATTAATGCAATTATCTACTCAACCAATCACATGGCAGTAGCTTCAATGCATGTAGGGGCATGGTTGTTGGTGCCAGACGGGCCGGTCTGATTATTTCAAAATCTGATCAGTTACTGGGATTTGCACGCACAACCATTTCTAGGGTTTACAACGAATGGTGTGAAAACTGAAAAACATCCAGTATGTGGCAGTCCTGTGGTTGAAAATGCCTTGTTGATGCTAGAGGTCAGAGGAAAATGGGCCGACTGCTTCAAGCTGATAGAAGAGCAACTTTGACTGAAATAACCACTTGTTACAACCGAGGGATGCAGCAAAGCATTTGTGAAGCCACAACACGCACAACCTTGAGGCGGATGGACTACAACAGCAGAAGACCCCACCGGGTACCACTCATCTCCACTACAAATAGGAAAAAGAGGCTACAATTTGCAAGAGCTCACCAAAATTGGACAGTTGAAAACTGGAAAAATGTTGCCTGGTCTGATGAGTCTCGATTTCTGTTGAGACATTCAGATGGTAGAGTCAGAATTTGGCGTAAACAGAAGGAGAACATGGATCCATCATGCCTTGTTACTACTGTGCAGGCTGGTGGTGGTGGTGTAATGGTGTGGGGGATGATTTCTTGGCACACTTTAGGCCCCTTAGTGCCAATTGGGCATTTTTTAAATGCCACGGCCTACCGGAGCATTGTTTCTGACCATGTCCATCCCTTTATGGCCACCATGTACCCATCCTCTGATGGCTACTTCCAGCAGGATAATGCACCATGTCACAAAGCTCGAATTTTTTTCAAATTGGTTTCTTGAACATGACAATGAGTTCACTGTACTAAAATGGACCCCACAGTCACCAGATCTCAACCCAATAGAGCATCTTTGGGATGTGGTGGAACGGGAGCTTCCTGCACTGGATGTTCATCCCACAAATCTCCATCAACTGCAAGATGGTATCCTATCAATATGGGCCAACATTTCTAAAGAATGCTTTCAGCACCTTGTTGAATCAATGCCACGTAGAATTAAGGCAGGACCAAAGGCGAAAGGGGATTAAACACAGTATTATTATGGTGTTCCTAATAATTCTTTAGGTGAGTGTATGTCATGTTAATTGTACTTTTAGATCAATAAAGACAACTATTTGTTCTTTATTGTTAACTCATAATGTTCCCCACAAATGGAAGCTAGCAAAAAAAGCAACAGTTAGTAGGTCTGTAATACTGTATACTAGGTCAGTCACTAAAGACTGTACATAACCATCTATAAATACACCTGCATGATAGTGTGGCTATATGATTCAAGGGGAATCCATAATCCAGACTTGCTTTCTGTTAAAAACCTGTTAGATGACATTTCATTTTTCATCATTCTAAAGCTTGTCAGATTGAGAATAATGTAAAAACAAATATTTAATGGAAGTATGAAATGAATGTGCACACAGACCCCCCCAAGGCTGTGAGCATCATCTAAGAGTAGCAGCTGTTTGTGGAGGCTCATGCATCTCCTTGTGTGCATATGGGTGCCCCCTCCCCCTTCAGATCCTTTAAAGTTGGTATATTCCAGGCAGGGTAATTTAAGCCCAGAGGACTAGGTTACGTTCCCAAACGGGTGGATGGGGGTAAAAATAGGTCAGGTAGTTGGGGGATCCGACAAACTCACCAAGGAAAAGAATGGCTCCAGTTCTCAAGATCTCAGGACACACAGTGTACTCTTTTATCCGCTGAATTGAGTGTGGCATTTTTAACCATGAAAATGGTTCATGTTAAATATTGTACATGAAGACCTAAGATATCAGACATTTAAATAATTAAGGCAAAAGTGAATTATTAACTTTTTATTTGAAGTATTTACAAATTGTATTTCCGTAGATATAGCACCACATTAAACATTTACATGAAAGGAGTTCAGTCGTTTTCATGGCACACTCTGGAAGCATAAGACACTTGACTTCATAATGTGACCTACGTATGCTTTTATGGTTAAGGAAATGTCAACAAAAAGCTGTTTGTGGTTAATGAAATGAAATGCTTGGACACAAAGAAAGAAAACGATGCACACCCAGGCTAGTTAGGTCTTGTGAGGAGGCACAGCGGTGTTGTGAGTGTTTGTTTCACCTCATTGACAAAGCTAGCACAAAGCTGTCAATGTCAGTCTTTAGTATTGTTAGATTCAAGGGGCTGAACTGATAGGCTGGTGACTTGAGGGCACAATCTCATTGCTCCAGTCCTGTCTCATCTGAGTCTTTGCTGGCGAACTGGATAGAGAAAGAAAAGGAACGAGTCAGCAAAAATACATTATTTGTCAAATCTTAAACACCCTTGTGACAGATTATAACACATTTAAATGCCTAGTTACAACTAAAGAAACCTGGACATTTATTCTTTACTTTCCTAAAATTACTTTCCTGACCTTTCTAACTTCATAAAACCATTAACGTCAAGACCCAGCTCTGACCCTGGTAAACACAGCACTGAAATGGTACGACGGAGCCTACACGCGTTCTACACTCACTCAAGTCGTTGTTCCTGGTGATGGCGCTGGCTGCTCTAGCTCGAGGACCCTGCTGGCTGAAGTGGTAGCCGATCTTTATGATGCTGGAGCTGTTCTCCAACATGTTGGCAATCTCCATCTCACAGGAGTCCCCCAGCTTCTGCCTCTGTTAGATCGGTGTGTGAAGACAGAGAGTTCAGCAACCTCATAACCCCATGATACGATCACAACTATCTTGTTTATGGATTGTACATATTTAGCTGTTTCTCACTAATATTGTGTTTTTTAAGGAACTTCTAGATGGTCTGATATGTAGCACATCGTTGAAATGGCCTGTCAGGATGTCTGACCTGGTTGTCGATCTTGATCTCGGTCAGGGTGTTGTTGTTGGCCATGGCTTTGACGATGGCCGTCATGCCCTCGCTGGTGATGAAGTTGGACTCGATGTTAAGACTTTGCAGAGTTGTGTTCTCCTGGAGCATCTCAGCCACAGCCTGGTTCACAGACATTACTACCGTCACGTTACAAAGTAACACGTGTAAATTACAAAATGGGCGCGGTTCTTTACGGCTAGCCTGAGACGGTGGGATGCACTCACGTAAGCCACAGGGTCGTTGCTACGGGTAGCGGCGATGCTCAGAGACTCCACATGAGTGTTGGTCTTCATCGCCTGAAAGATGTCTTTCAGCGTCGGGATGGGAATGTCCTACGGGACAAAAACAGACTTCACTAGCATACACACTAACATCCTAAATAGCCTTATCGGTCACATACTCTCAGGCCAGAGGATCCTGGTGACTGGGATCACCTTAATGTTGTTGAGGTTGACTTCAAACAGACTGCTGTCGTTAGCCTGGATCAGCTGAAGGGTCTCCTCCACATTTGTGGGGTTGGGGGGCTCGTCTGGGAAGATCTTGAATGGATCTCCTTTCACTACACCTAAAGCAGGTTGCGCCATAGGTTAGTGTAAGAAGGCATGTCATGTACCGAATGCTGTAGTAGACATGTTCCGCTGTTCGACCTCTTCATACATACTGTTGATGCCCTCTGTGTTGGCGATGGTACCAGTGGTGCCCAAGGCGTCATAGTATTGCTTGTTGCTCATCAGTGTGTACATTCCCAGGATGGCTGCAAAGAAATAGAACGGCGAGATTTTTAGAAATTTATCCAGAGCAACACACAGTAAGTAAAGGGACATTCCCCTGGAGCAATTTAGGGTAAAGTGCCAAGGACACAATGTTGTTCGGCACAGTCGGGAATTGAACCGGCAACCTTTCAACTATCGGTCTGACTGCCTAACCACTGAGCCATCTGTGCCCTTATAATTGTGTGTCAAATTCATCATAATCAGCGGTGGCTGCTAGCTGAGACATTTAGCATGTCACAGTAAGTAATCAAAAGGCCCTAATTATATCTAAACTGAGAGTGGATGACTGCACATATTTGAGGGCCCTGCATAAAAACATAATTGAACACATTTGCAATATGTAGCCAACAGTGCAGTACATTGTAAAATGAGTTACTAAGTATTTACTATGGGCCTACTCTGTTAATGTGTTTGACCCGATAAGAATACTTGTTTACCCATATAGTTGCAGTTACTATCTTTAATCTTATTATCTCCAGGGCAAATAACTTTAACTCTAAACATACAAGCCATGTAGAGAAACGTAATTAAGTTTTTTAAGTTAATTTTCATTTTAATAGATAATGTGCCAAAACATGATGAATGATCATTCATGTAATTCTGTAAGTGCAGGTAAACATAGACTGTTGTATTCAGTGCAAAAACCACACCCTTGGGACAGTTTCTTTTTATTTTCTAAAATATATTAGCTCAGCTAATATTTCAATTACTAGATCAGACATAGCAAAATAGGCTCCTGAGAAAGTGTTAGCTGCTGTTGATTGGTGACTCTTGTGTTACTCAGATCACCACCAGAGGGCAGCACATTTAACAATTTCCTGTCTCATTACAGATGGCCACTCTACTAAATTGTGTCACACCAACTGCTGTGACAGCAGACCCCGGGCTCTGCTCCCTGCCCCTGTGACTGCCTCAGACCCTGTGGTGGTCACGGAAGCTTGGCCAGTAAGACCTTGTGAGGAGTCGGGGATGTAGATAAAGCTCCAGTGTCACCTGACTGAAGACTACAGCCCAGTCTGCTTCACAATACAACCCAGCCTCAGTGACACCAACTATTCCCAAAATGTCATCAGCATAATTAATAGTTATTTCAAGTAGTTGTCCTTCTCTCTCGTGCTGCTGGCAGAGGGACCAGCCTGCTATGCTGTTGTAGACTCAGATCCAGCGCCAAACAGGGGAGTGACAGAGGCTAATGAAGGTCTAATCCTCATCTGGATTCTCTCCAGGGTCAAACCTGTGTTTCCAATAAGGGTTTAGAGACAGGCTAATCTGTGTGGACATACTATTCCCCTCTCCAAACTCCCCCACTGTCACTTTCAGGATGTCTATTCAGTATGGCTTTGGTTCCGCCGGTCAAGGAAAAGCATTGGCTGGTTTTGGTGTTAGGACTGAGGTTGTACTGCTCTTCATAGTGGTTTTGGTGTTAGGACTGAGGTCGTACTGCTCTGCATAGTGGTTTTGGTGTTAGGACTGAGGTCGTACTGCTCT
>JACXGM010017485.1:0-19859 GCA_016801145.1 Umbra pygmaea | reverse complement strand
TATGCTGGTCTCTACGGTCTCTACAGTTCTTTACTGATATCTACTGATCTGTACTGGTGTCTACGGTCTCTACTGGTCTTTACCGATATCTACTGATCTGTACTGGTCTCTACCGACTCTACTGGTCTTCACTGATATCTCCTGATCTGTACTGGACTCTACGGTCTCTACTGGTCTTTACTGATATCTACTGATATATCCTGATCTATACTGGTCTCTACGGTCTCTATTGGTCTTCTCTGATATCTACTGACCTGTACTGGTCTCTACTGGTCTTTACTGAAATCTACTGATCTTTACTGGTCTCTATGGTCTCTACTGGTCTTTACTGATATCTACTGATCTGTACTGTTCTCTACAACCTCTACTAGTCTTTACTGATATCTACTGATCTGTACTGGTCTGTCCTGATCGTTACGGACGTCTAATGATCTGTACTGGTCTCTACGGTCTCTACAGTTCTTTACTGATATCTATTGATTTGTACTGGTCTCTACAGCCTCTACTTTTCTTTACTGATATCTACTGAACTGTACTGGTCTGTATGGTCTCTACTGGTCTTAACTGATATCTACTGACCCTTACTGGTCTCTACTGGTCTTTACGGACGTCTAATGATCTGTACTGGTCTCTACGGTCTCTACAGTTCTTTACTGATATCTATTGATCTGTACTGGTCTCTACAGCTTCTACTGGTCTTCACTGATATCTACTGATCTGTACTAGTCTCTACTGGTCTTTACTGACATCTGATGATCTGTATAGATCTCTACGGTCTCTACTGGTCTTTACTAATATCTACTGATCTGTACTGGTCTCTACGGTCTCTACTGGTCTTCACTGATATCTACTTTTCTATACTGGTCTCTAAGGTCTCTACTGGTCTTCACTGATATCTACTGATCTGTACTAGTCTCTACTGGTCTTTACTGACATCTGATGATCTGTACAGTTCTCTACTGTCTCTATAGTTCTTTACTGATATCTACTGATCTGTACTGGTCTCTTCAGCCTCTACTGGTCTTTACTGATATCTACTGATCTGTACTGGTCTGTACTGGTCTCTATAGGTCTTTACTGATATTTAATGATCTGTACTGATCTCTACGGTCTCTACTGGTCTTTACTGATATCTACTGATCTGTACTGGTCTCTTCAGCCTCTACTGGTCTTTACTGATATCTACTGATCTGTACTGATCTGTACTGGTCTCTATAGGTCTTTACTGATATTTAATGATCTGTACTGATCTCTACGGTCTCTACTGGTCTTTACCGATATCTACTGATCTGTACTGGTGGTCTCTAAGTTCTCTACTGGACTTTACTGATACATACTGATCTGTACTGGTCTCTACTGGTCTTTACTGACATCTAATGATCTATGCTGGTCTCTACGGTCTCTACAGTTCTTTACTGATATCTACTGATCTGTACTGTTGTCTACGGTCTCTACTGGTCTTTACCGATATCTACTGATCTGTACTGGTCTCTACCGACTCTACTGGTCTTCACTGATATCTCCTGATCTGTACTGGACTCTACGGTCTCTACTGGTCTTTACTGATATCTACTGATATATACTGATCTATACTGGTCTCTACGGTCTCTATTGGTCTTCTCTGATATCTACTGACCTGTACTGGTCTCTACTGGTCTTTACTGAAATCTACTGATCTGTACTGGTCTCTATGGTCTCTACTGGTCTTTACTGATATCTACAGATCTGTACTGTTCTCTACAACCTCTACTAGTCTTTACTGATATCTACTGGTCTGTACTGGTCTGTCCTGATCGTTACGGACGTCTAATGATCTGTACTGGTCTCTACGGTCTCTACAGTTCTTTACTGATATCTATTGATTTGTACTGGTCTCTACAGCCTCTACTTTTCTTTACTGATATCTACTGATCTGTACTGGTCTGTATGGTCTCTACTGGTCTTTACTGACATCTACTGACCCTTACTGGTCTCTACTGGTCTTCACGGACGTCTAATGATCTGTACTGGTCTCTACGGTCTCTACAGTTCTTTACTGATATCTATTGATCTGTACTGGTCTCTACAGCTTCTACTGGTCTTCACTGATATCTACTGATCTGTACTAGTCTCTACTGGTCTTTACTGACATCTGATGATCTGTATAGATCTCTACGGTCTCTACTGGTCTTTACTAATATCTACTGATCTGTACTCGTCTCTACGGTCTCTACTGGTCTTCACTGATATCTACTTTTCTATACTGGTCTCTACAGTGTCTACTGGTCTTCACTGATATCTACTGATCTGTACTGGTCTCTACAGCCTCTACTGGTCTTCACTGATACCTACTGATCTCTACTGGTCTCTAAGGTCTCTACTGGTCTTCACTGATATCTACTGATCTGTACTAGTCTCTACTGGTCTTTACTGACATCTGATGATCTGTACAGTTCTCTACGGTCTCTATAGTTCTTTACTGATATCTACTGATCTGTACTGGTCTCTTCAGCCTCTACTGGTCTTTACTGATATCTACTGATCTGTACTGATCTGTACTGGTCTCTATAGGTCTTTACTGATATTTAATGATCTGTACTGATCTCTACGGTCTCTACTGGTCTTTACTGATATCTACTGATCTGTACTGGTTTCTATAGCCTCTACTGGTCTTTACTGATATCTTCTGATCTGTACTGGTCTCTAAGTTCTCTACTTGACTTCACTGATACATACTGATCTGTACTGGTCTCTACTGGACTTTACTGACATCTAATGATCTATGCTGGTCTCTACGGTCTCTACAGTTCTTTACTGATATCTACTGATCTATACTGGTCTCTACGGTCTCTACTGGTCTTTACTGATATCTACTGATCTGTACTGGTCTCCAAAGCCTCTACTGATATCTACTGATCTGTACTGGTTTCTACAGCCTGTACTGGTCTTTACTGATATCTTCTGATCTGTACTGGTGGTCTGTAAGTTCTCTACTGGACTTTACTGATACATACTGATCTGTCCTGGTCTCTACTGGTCTTTACTGACATCTAATGATCTATGCTGGTCTCTACAGTCTCTACAGTTCTTTACTGATATCTACTAATCTGTACTGATCTGTACTGGTCTCTACAGGTCTTTACTGATATTTAATGATCTGTACTGATCAATATGGTCTCTACTGGTCTTTACTGTTATCTACTGATCTGTACTGGTTTCTACAGCCTCTACTGGTCTTTATTGATATCTTCTGATGTGTACTGTTGGTCTCTAAGTTCTCTACTGGACTTTACTGATAAATACTGATCTGTACTCGTCTCTACTGGTCTTTACTGACATCTAATGATCTATGCTGGTCTCTACGGTCTCTACAGTTCTTTACTGATATCTACTGATCTGTATAGATCTCTACGGTCTCTACTGGTCTTTACTAATATCTACTGATCTGTACTGGTCTCTACGGTCTCTACTGGTCTTCACTGATATCTACTGATCTGTACTGGTCTCTACGGTCTCTACTGGTCTTCACTGATATCTACTTATCTGTAATGGTCTCTACGGTCTCTACTGGTCTTCACTGATATCTACTTATCTGTACTGTTCTCTACTGTCTCTACTGGTCTGCACTGATATCTAGTGATCTGTACTGGTCTATACAGCCTCTACTCGTCTTCACTGATATCTACTGATCTCCACTGGTCTTTAAGGTCTCTACTGGTCTTCACTGATATTCACTGATCTATACTAGGCTCTACTAGTCTTTACTGACATCTGATGATCTGTACAGTTCTTTACGGTATCTATAGTTCTTTACTGATATCTACTGATCTGTACTGGTCTCTTCAGCCTCTACTGGTATTTACTGATATCTATTGATCTGTACTGTTCTCTATAAGTCTTTACTGATATTTAATGTTCTGTACTGATCTCTATGGTCTCTACTGGTCTTTACTGTTATCAACTGATCTGTACTGGTTTCTACAGTCTCTACTGGTCTTTACTGATATCTTCTGATCTGTACTAGTGGTCTCTAAGTTCTCTACTGGACTTTACTGATACATACTGATCTGTACTGGTCTCTACTGGTCTCTACAGTTCTTTACTGATATCTACTGATCTGTACTGGTGTCTACGGTCTCTACTGGTCTTTACTGATATTTACTGATCTGTACTGGTCTCTACTGGTCTCTACAGTTCTTTACTGATATCTACTGATCTGTACTGGTGTCTACGGTCTCTACTGGTCTTTACTGATATCTACTGATATATACTGATCTATACTGGTCTCTACGGTCTCTACTGGTCTTCTCTGATATCTACTGATCTGTACTCTGTACTCATCTCTACTAGTCTTCTCTGATATCTACTGACCTGTACTGGTCTCTACTGGTCTTTACTGATATCTACTCATCTGTACTGGTCTCTACGGTCTCTACTGGTCTTTACTGATATCTACTGATGTGTACTGGTCTCTACAACCTCTACTAGTCTTTACGGATATCTACTGATCTGTACTGGTCTCTACGGTCTGTACTTGTCTTCACTGATATCTACTGATCGGTACTAGTCTCTCCTGGTCTTTACGGACGTCTAATGATCTGTACTGGTCTCTACGGACTCTATAGTTCTTTACTGATATCTATTGTTCTGTACTGGTCTCTACAGCCTATACTGGTCTATACTCATATCTACTGGTCTCTAAGGTCTCTACTGGTCTTCACTGATATCTACTGATCTGTACTAGTCTCTACTGGTCTTTACTGACATCTGATGATCTGTACAGTTCACTACGGTCTCTATAGTTCTTTACTGATATCTACTGATCTGTACTGGTCTCTACCGTCTCTACTGGTCTTTACTGATATCTACCGATCTATACTGGACTCTACGGTCTCTACTGGTCTTTACTGATATCTACTGATATATACTGATCTATACTGGTCTCTACGGTCTCTACTGGTCTTCTCTGATATCTACTGATCTGTACTCGTCTCTACCAGTCTTCTCTGATATCTACTCATCTGTACTGGTCTCTACAACCTCTACTAGTCTTTACTGATATCTACTGATCTGTACTGGTCTCTCCAGCCTCTACTGGTCTTTACCGATATCTACTGATCTGTACTGGTCTCTGCGGTCTCTACTGGTCTTCACTGATATCTACTGATCTGTACTGGTCTCTCCTGGTCTTTACGAATGTCTAATGATCTGTACTGGTCTCTACGGTCTCTAAAGTTCTTCACTGATATCTACTGATCTGTACTAGTCTCTACTGGTCTTTACTGACATCTGATGATCTGTTCAGTTCCCTACGGTCTCTACTGGTCTTTACTAATATCTACTGATCTGTACTGGTCTCTACGGTCTCTACTGGTCTTTACTGATATCTACTTATCTGTACTGGTCTCTACGGTCTCTACTGGTCTTCACTGATATCTACTGATCTGTACTGGTCTCTACAGCCTCTACTGGTCTTCACTGATATCTACTGATCTCTACTGGTCTCTAAGGTCTCTACTGGACTTCACTGATATCTACTGATCTGTACTAGTCTCTACTGGTCTTTACTGACATCTGATGATCTGTACAGTTCTCTACGGTCTCTATAGTTCTTTACTGATATCTACTGATCTGTGCTGGTCTCTTCAGGCTCTACTGGTCTTTACTGATATCTACTGATCTGTACTGATCTGTACTGGTCTCTATAGGTCTTTACTGATATTTAATGATCTGTACTGATCTCCACGGTCTCTACTGGTCTTTACTGATATCTACTTATCTGTACTGGTTTCTACAGCCTCTACTGGTCTTTACTGATATATTCTGATCTGTACTTGTCTTTAAGTTCTCTACTGGACTTTACTGATACATACTGATCTGTATTGGTCTCTACTGGTCTTTATTGACATCTAATGATCTATGTTGGTCTCTACAGTTCTTTACTGATATCTACTGATCTATACTGGTCTCTACGGTCTCTACTGGTCTTTACTGATATATACTGATCTGTACTGGTCTCTACCGACTCTACTGGTCTTCACTGATATCTACTGATCTTTACTGGTCTCTACAGCCTCTGCTGGTGTTTACTGATATCTGCTGATCTGTACTGGTCTCTACGGTCTCTACTGGTCCTCTCTGATATCTACTGATCTTTACTCGTCTCTACTAGTCTTCACTGATATCTACTGATCTGTACTGGTCTCTCCAGCCTCTAATGGTCTTCTCTGATAGCTACAGATCTGTACTGGTCTCTACTGGTCTTTACTGATATCTGCTGATCTGTACTGGTCTCTACGGTCTCTACTGGTCTTTACTAATATCTACTGATCTGTACTGGTCTCTACGGTCTCTACTGGTCTTCACTGATTTCTACTTATCTGTACTGGTCTCTACTGGTCTTTACTAATATCTACTGATCTGTACTGTTCTCTACAGCCTCTACTGGCCTTTACTGATATCTACGGATCTGTACTGGTCTATACGTTCTCTACTGGTCTTTACTAATATATACTGATCCGTACTGGTCTCCACAGGCTCTACTGGTCTTTACTGATATCTACTGATCTGTATTCGTCTCTACAGCCTCTACTGGTCTTTACTGATGTCTACTGATCTATACTGGTCTCTAAGGTCTCTACTGGTCTTCACTGATATCTACTGATCTGTAATGGTCTCTACGGTCTCTACTGGTCTTCACTGATATCTACTGATCTGTACTGGTCCCCACAGCCTCTACTGGTCTTTACTGATATCTACTGATCTGTATTCGTCTCTACGGTCTCTACTGGTCTTTACTGATATTTACTGATCTGTACTGGTCTCTATGGTCTCTAATGTTCTTCACTGATATCTACTGATCTGTACTGGTCTCTACGGTCTCTACTGGTCTTCACTGATATCTACTGATCCATACTAGTCTCTACTGGTCTTTACTGACATCTAATTATCTATACTGGTCTCTACAGGTCTCTTTACTGATATCTACTGGTCTGTACTGGTCTCTACAGCCTCTACTGGTCTTTACTAATATCTACTGATCTGTACTGATCTGTACTGGTCTCTACTCGTCTTTACGGATATCTTTTCATCTGTACTGATCTCTATGGTCTCTACTGGTCTTTACTGATATCTACTAATCTGTACTGGTCTCTAGAGCCTATTCTGGTCTTTACTGATATCTACTGATCTGTTCTGGTCTCTAAGGTCTCTACTGGTCTTTACTGATATCTACTGATCTATAATGGTCTCTAGGGTCTCTACTGGTCTTCACTGATATCTAACGATCTCTAATGGTCTCTGTGGTCTCTACTGGTCTTCACTTATATCTACTGATCTGTACTGGTGTCTCCTGTTCTTTACTGATATCTATTGATCTGTACTGGTCTCTACAGTCTCTACTGGTCTTCACTGATATCTACTGATCTCAACTGGTCTCTAAGGTCTCTACTGGTCTTCACTGATATATACTGATCTCTACTGGTCTCTACGGTCTCTACTGGTCTTCTCTGATATCTATTGATCTGTACTCTTCTCTACTAGTCTTCTCTGATATCTACTGATCTGTACTGGTCTCTACGGTCTCTACTGGTCTTTACTAATATCTACTGATCTGTACTGGTCTCTATGGTCTCTACTGGTCTTCACTGATATCTACTTATCTGTCCAACTATAAGTTATCTGTACGAGAGAAACATAAGAGAAACATGACATGTGTAACACAGTGGTACGTGTATACCAAAGTTTCCCTTTATGGAACAGTCAGGAAAACATCAAATATTATAATATTTGCTCCATTTGCTGTTGTCTTACATTAGATGTTCAGTTGGTCTTTACATTCAGCTGTGTGGTCCAGTGAGAGGGGTGAATATTTCACACCTCCCTTCATCCTCTGTATTTGCGTCTTTAAGGAAGAAAAGGTGTGGGGTAGTCAGCCAGGTGCCAGCTCTTAATATCTGTATATCTGTCCTGTAAACATATTAAACTTCCATTACAGTTCCCTCGACTTGGCCCCTCTTTGCATAGAGATGCAAAGAGGGATCAATGCACATGGAAGTCTGTGTTGTTAGTTAAGGATCTGAAATGTATGTGGCTGATGATAGATGTAGACCCACCAGCTGTCTTAATGGATGGTTGCCAGATGGAGGCGCTGGTCAGGACCTCTGCTGGTGGTATCTGGTGTCCTGTAAAGCAGTCGTTGTGTCATCCTCCTGGCGGCGACCAGGTGCTTCCGGTTAAACCAGGGTGCAATATCACGTGTCCATGGGTCCATCTGAAGAGTGCAACTGTCCCAAGGTGACATCCTCAGTCACTTCCACACAGGAATTGTGGTTAGCTGGACATGGTAGTCCTCCGTAGGAGAGAGTTAATTCCACTTATACAGACCATTGGGATTGAGACACAGGGATAGTATAGCCATGTAATGAATGTACAGTTCTTGGACAAATGCAAATAACATACTAGCAGTTTCATGACAAGAAGACTTGTAGTTACCAACATGTCAAGCCCATTTTCCCCAACAAATAGCCAGTGAAGTGATCCCATATGACTACCTAGTCATTGAGTAAATGGGCAAAAACTGCCCTACGTTGACGCCAGCACCTTTTATTGACAAAACATTTGGTACAGAGCTTCAGAGCGGCATGCCAAACAAGCACCAAAAGTTTCATGTTGATAGCATTTACTACGGAAAAGATATTGTAATCACAATTGAACCAGTTAAATGTATTAAGTTATTGTCCAAAACAAATAAACGTTGATTAAAGCGCCCCCTAATGGCCGATCTTTGCCAAATTTGGTATAGAACATGACAGTGGAACAACAATCTCAAGTTTTTTGATGATAGCATTTAATTTGGCAGCGATATAATAAAGTTCATATTTCGTAGCTAGCTACGAAAATTAGTTTGTTTGTCAATTGCGCATTGTTTAACATAGCAAAATTATTTTTAAAACTTTTGTTCAGGTCTGTCGGGAGATACTAGATACCAAGTTTTGTGTAGATCGGTGGCACGGTCTAGGAGGAGTTAGAAAAAGTTGGTTAATGCATGGCGCGATATTGTGAAGAATAGTGTTATCAGAAATCGGCATGTCCTATATCATCAGATTCAACTTAATTAAACAAACACATAGATATAAAAGTTTACATTGTGCAATGTACAATGTGGAAGTTATAGGTAAATACATATTTGACATCATTATAGCGCCACCTAGTGGCCCACATGTGTAATTTTTTTAATATGAGTTCCGGTAGCCATTCTACATCTACACTGAAAATTTAAAGTTACTCACATTATTGTAAGTAGTAAATCCTAAAATTTGCCTAAACACATAATTGTTGATGAAAGCGCCCCCTAATGGCCGATCTTCACCAAATTTGGTACCGAACATCGTAGTGGGACATTGAACAACAATCTCAGGTTTTTGAAGATAGCATTTAATTTGGAAGCAATATACTAAAGTTCATATTTCATAGCTAGCTACAAAAATATTTTTGTTTGTCAATTGCGCATCGTTTAACATAACAAAAATTATTTTGATAACTTTGGGTCAGGTCCATCTGGAGATGCTAGGAACCAAGTTTCATGCAGATCAGTTGCACGGTCTAGGACGAGTTCAAAAACGTTGGTTTGCGCATTGCGCAATATTGTGAAAAATCTTGTTATCATAAATGGGCCTGTTTGCTTGTTCCTGTTCGCGCCAGTAGAGGGAGCTCTAGGATCTTCAGGGCTTACAATGAAGGTGTTTTGGACCATTCTTCCTTGCAAAACATCTGTAGTTCAGTTAGGTTTTGATGGTTTGATATAGGCTGTTTGACATCTCAAAATTGGCAACAGAACAGCATCATGATTGTCCCCCTGGTCAACTATAGACTGTTATATAAGTCACCTTGGCCAATCTTATGGCACTTAGACCATTCAATAGTATATTTTTTAAGGACTGCAATGACCTGTATGATCTCAAACTATTTTCTGGTGACCTATATGGACACTGTGAACTGAGCACAGCTGCTTTAACAAGTTCTACTGCATATATTACATGGACCACACAATAAAGTGGAAGTGACAGCATTTTAACAATTTGAAATTGTATTATAATTTATTGAAATACTACATTCAAACATAACATGGTGCCCTTGATAACGTTGCTTGATTTGATATTGCGTCTGAATGTTGGCAGTGAATGTTTTTTCTTACAGTGTTATTAACTTATGGATGTTTTTCAAGATGTTGGACAAAATGTCATATCATTTAACATATAAGCATCCAAAATTGTCATTTCTGCTAATACTGTGTTTGACCCCCTTTCGCCTTCGGAACTGCCTTAATTCTATGTGGCATTGATTCAACAAGTTGCTGAAAGCAGTCTTTAGAAATGTTTGCCCATATTGATAGGATAGCATTTTGTGGTTGATAGAGATTTGTGGGATGCACATCCAGGGCACGAAGCTCCCGTTCCACCACATCCCAAAGATGCTCTATTGGGTTGAGATCTGGTGACTGTGGGGGCCGTTTTAGTACAATGAACTCATTGTCATGTTCAAGAAACCAATTTGAAAATGATTCGAGCGTGGTGCATTATTCTGCTGGAATTAGCCATCAGAGGATGGGTACATGGTTGCCATAAAGGGATGGACATGGTCAGAAACAATGCTCAGGTAGGCTGTGGCATTTAAACAATGCCCAATTGGCACTAAGGGCCCTAAAGTGTGCAAAGAAAACATCCCCCACACCATTACACCACCACCACCAGCCTGCACAGTGGTAAGGCATGATGGATCCATGTTCTCATTCTGTTTAAACCAAATTCTGACTCTACCATCTGAATGTCTCAACAGAAATCAAGACTCATCAGAGCAGGCAACATTTTTCTAGTCTTCAACTGTCCAATTTTGGTGATCTCTTGCAAATTGTAGCCTCTTTTTCCTATTTGTAGTGGAGATGAGTGGTACTTGGTGGGCTCTTCTGCTGTTTTAGCCTTTCCGCCTCAAGGTTGTGCCTGTTGTGTCTTGACAAATGCTTTGCTGCATACCTCGGTTGTAACAAGTGGTTATTTCAGTCAAAGTTGCTCTTCTATCAGCTTGAAGCAGTCGGGCCATTCGTCTGATTTCTAGCATCAACAAGGCCTTTTCGCCCACAGGACTGCCGCATACTGGATGTTTTTCCCTTTTCACACCATTCTTTGTAAACCCTAGAAATGGTTGTGCGTGAAAATCCCAGTAACTGAGTGAAATACTCAGACCAGCACGTCTGGCACCAATAACCATGCCATGCTCAAAATTGCTTAGATCACCTTTCTTTCCCATTCTGACATTCAGTTTGGAGTTCAGGAGATTGTCTTGACCAGGACCACACCCCTAAATGCATTGAAGCAACTGCCATGTTATTGGTTGAGTAGATAATTGCATTAATGAGAAATTGACCGGGTGTTCCTAATAATCCTTTAGGTGAGTGTAGTTCAACATGTTGGCCATAGTTACAGTACCCCGACATTATTGCTTTGCAGTTTTAATTGAATTTGAAGCTTTTATAGGCCTATATATTTAAAGAACAAAAAAATATTTCATTTGGAAGTTGTTGATAGAACTATATCCTACTTCAAATTAGTTGTTCTACCATTAATCTAATAAACCTGAATTTGAAAATGAATAAAAATGGCAAAACAGCGAGCCCTATAGCTGCAGCATAAATGGGCTACTGTAGATCCATAATGCAGATCCCAAAACATATTTGCTCTGAATATGTTAGATAAAAATCTTTTTTAAACATTTAAAGCTTTGATTGAACAGGAGTTATCTAAGGAGGCAGAATGAAAGATTGAGCAAGAAGCAGGCCCGGATTAAGAATTTAGAGGCTCCTGGGCACAATGTCTTGTAGGGCCCCCCACCCCACCCACACAATCAAGTTTTTGAATTTGTTGTTACTATTTGCTGGTAACACCCATATATTGTATAATTACTGGATGGAGCCATGTGTGACGTCACCCATTGGTTTGTTAAAATCTGATTTGGGTCATCAAAATTGCCATTACGGGCGCAAAAATCTTGGTTGCGGATGTGACGATTTTAGACTAAAGGGAGGAGTAATCTAGCCAGCTAACTGATATTATTGGGATGCTAACAAAAACATTATTAAAATAAAATGTAAAACTACATGTAACATTACTTACCGGAAAAAAAGTGATATGCCAACTGCTTTGAGTGTCTTGTTGTACAACCGAACGCCATAACCACACCCTAAACTTTGCTTTATCGATGATTTTAAAATCAACAAGACCATAATTCAAAAAATGAACATCATGATAAACTGCAGAAGGCTTAAATCTAGCGATTGAGACCATTTACTCATTATGAAAATGTTTACTGAGGTAATAAATCAAGTATATTATGTCTCTCATTCTCATAGACTATTACAGAAACCAAGCTCTTTTGCAACCAGATGTATCACCCCCAGCTAGAATTCAGATAAAATGCAAGTTTAAGGCACTTCCTCGTTTGCGTCAATTTGCCAAAGCGGATGCTCACCCTGTGGTAACACCTCTAATGAGCAACTAGCTGGCATATGCAAGCACATAGTGCCTCACCTTTACCAATCCAGTTCTATGAACCAAATTATTCCATAATTCACACACAAACACATGCACACACCCATTAATGTTTCCTTCCTCTCTGTCTCTCTCCTGTCCTGTCCTCCTCTGCTCTCCAGGGGCCTCATTTATAAAAGTTTGCAGTGGATTTGTGTCAGATGTGGCGTACGGACGAAATATGGGACATGCGTACGCAAAGAAATATTCAGATTTATAAAACCGTGCGCAGGCACGTCCTACGCCGTTTTCCCTTTATAAATCACAATCAACTCTAAATGTGGCGCAACTTCTGCGGCTGCATGTCACGCCTATAATTGCCCATAAATAGTCAGTGAAACGCCCCAAAATTAATATTCATTGATTGAGAAATCATGGCAAACAGAGACAGGAAAACCAAGAAAAGAAACTTCACTCAATGTGAAGTAGAAAATATTGTTGGCGAGGTTGAAAAGAGGAGGAAAATGTTGTTTGAAGGGCAAAGTGTGCCTATTACCAATGCTGAAAAGGCGTTGGAGTGGCAAAATGTTGCAGACGCTGTAAGAAAGTCGGAACGTGGCCCAAATAAAAAGTGGTCAGATATCAGTCGATATCAATGCGTCTAGCGCTTCATCGCGAAAGTGTATCTGCCACGGGTGGGGGAAAATTGGTTACATTACAGCAACATGTGTCAGGAATCCGCCCTCCTGAGCTGTCTTCCCTGTCCCTTTGTGTCCCCATTCCGGTTCCTGGTTTTCCCCTGCACTCCCTGATCACCTGTTCCAGTCAATCATCACCTGCACCTGCTTCCCGGCCACACCTGGGTTGATTACCTCCCTCTCCCTTTATTAGGGAGTTGTAGTGTGTCAACCAACTGCCGGATTATTGTACAGCCACGTAATTATTCCATTTCATGTTCTTACATATCAAGCCTTATTTCCTAGTCCTAGTTTTCCCTGTGGTTTTCTGTTTCTAGTATTGATGTCGGTATTCATGTAATTGTAAATGGGATTATGCGCAAATTGAATTAATTCCAGCTTTCAAAATGGTTAAGACATCCGTCAAGATGGAACAATTGATGGATGGAAATGAAACGGACTAACGGCATATACATGAACACCATGATTCCGTAGCTGATGACATTCATGAACACAACTTTCCCCAGTGGACAATGAAGACATCTATCTAATCTAATGTATGTCTGCTCCGCCAGACGGACGCATCGACAAGGGTATGTTTTAAACATTATTTTGTTTACCATATTATTTATGAGGATGAATTACATAACATGCCAATATAATTACTGAACATGTTTGAGTGTTCTTTTTGCAAATATGTCTTAGTTTGCTTTTAAGTAGGCTACAATCTTTTTTTATTTCATTTGTATTCCACCACAGGCTGTTGATTGTAAGAATGGCTTTGTGAAATGTTCATATTATTAATGAGAGGCAGTATTTCGATTTTGTTTAGCTACACAACGGTCTGCAGATTCATACAGCTTCAATTATTTCACACATCTGCCGGCGGTGTTGCCATTTCTCATTTCACCCATTTTTGTAAGTACGCATGGGTCAGAGTTTCCGTGAAGGACCGCACATTTTCCCGTCAGGTTTGCTTTTTATAAATCCCAATTATTGCGTACAGAGCTGCGTACGTCTTCTTTTGTGTGTACGCCACCTTTATAAATGAGGCCCCAGGGGTTGCCGCTCTCTCTCCCCCTCTCCTCGTTCTGTGAGGAATAGGATGCAAACAGTATAGGTCAACTTGTAAAAACCTGGAAAAATCTTAACTTAAGTTTCTTCCCCAAATGTTTTTGTTACTCTTCTTTCTAATCTTTCTACTTTATACTAAAAGATTCAGCACTTATGTATTTAATACTTTATTATACAAGTCCACTAGGCACTTTGTTTGATGATTGAATGGTACAGTAGTAGACACATTACAAGTAAGTATTTTGGTATAATATTGGTTGCTTACAAATTACAATTACTGGTGTATGACCTGTCCAAATATTGACAAATGTACTACATATAAGTCGCTTTAGATAAAGGTGTCTGCCAAATGCACAAAATGTAAATATCAAATGTAAAAGAAAGCAGCTTGTTTTTTGTTTTTTGATAATACTATATTTCATTTAACCTAAAATCTTTATGACAGCCACATCCCGCTTGAGCACCTACCGTCAATACTGTTTCTCTCCATCTAGCTGCTGCACTAGTTTAGCGTTCACAGAACCACTCCCAGTGACAGATGAGCACTGAAGCAAAGCTAACATACAATTACTATGCTCTGTTCTTTTCTCATGCTCACGCACACGTTCGGGGTGTTTACAGTCAGAAAAAACACTAACAAATGTAAATGTAGCAAAAAATATTACCTGTCGATGGTGAATAGGCGATCCAGTTTCTGGAAACTTTTTCCCTATTTGGGAGTTGACAGCACAGCCAGATCATTAGGCAGAGCACCTTTCCACCCAAACCCCCATCACAAGTTGAGGCTAGATATTTGTTTATTTCTATAGTGAAAGGCAGCAGGTCCACGACTGATAAGAACAGCACATGCATCCTCGTCGATTGCCCCCCACAATGTCGGGTCAGACACCTGATTAAACCGCTGCTCGCCGCTGCTGCTACCGGTACAGCTAGCAGGTTGTGCTGCGCGGCTAACACTAGCCTCCTCGGGTCCCTGGTTAGCTTGCTCGTCATGATCTACCACACATTCCTCACCCCGATTCTCCTATTGGGCCTGGCTACTTTTGAAGAATGTTTTGATAGATGGAACCTGTCTTAACAAATACACCTCCCTCTCCTTTTCTCTTTTTCGTTTGCATTTAGTACAACCGCGTCTCTCACTCATTTTCTTGACTTATAACGACAGATCACACAGCCCGCTCGATTCAGCGCGGGAGGCTGCGCAGGGGCAAGTTGTTACATCAGTGCTTTCCACACCTGCAATTGACCAATTATATAATTCTATTTAAATGAATACAAATATCAGCATGCCTTTTCTATGGTTATACATGGTGTCATTATTTGAAATGTAATTTTATTTTCCTTTGCTTGGGCCCCAAGTGCGCATGGGCCCCAGGGCCCATGCCCATAATGCCCATTGGGTAATCCAGGCATGGCAAGAGGAAATATAGCCGACCAGTAATCAATCTACTGGGATGTGCAGGAAATATAAATAATGAAACAATTTCTCTAATTAGCAAACACAAAGAAGTTCAATAAAAAAATCTATTTTGAAACCTTTTTACTTTTTACCTATAATAATACAATGGGGTGATGTTCTCAATCGCTGGATGCAGTGATGGATTGGCTGGAGGCTGTGGAGGAGAATGCATTTTTTTATGAGAATGATTTGTATGCTATGACGCTGATGGGCATCAGCAGTTGGCGGTTCTAGGTAGTATGGAAGGCCTGGCGGTTCTAGTGTTAACTCCTATTAAAAGTACATTTGCAAATCCCTCCTCTTTGTATACTTTCCCAAATTTTTTCTGAATTTGGGTTGTAAAATATTGTTTTGTACAGCTTCTAGATGGCTGTCACAGAGCACAGCCACACACATGCTGGAGGATGTGCTTTACTGATACATACCAATCTGGTAGTTTTCCTCAATGCACAATGCACACATCCAGTTCCCCACAACGTTATCTTAGATGAATAATCCAATTAGATGTCAGGTAACTTTACTGACAATGTCATGTTTATATTTTTGTACTGTTTTAGTTACGAAATAGGAATGGTTTGTTAAAACAATAACATTAGGATATGAATAGAACAATCCATATGAATAAACAATCTGGCTTGTCACCTTTAGGCTATTTGTCTAAACTAGCCTACTCATAAACAAGCCAATATACACTTCTCTAAGAACTAGGAGTTTGGTTACAAATCTTCAAATGTAAAAAATAGTTTTATGAGAACCTTTTGACCTGGAGGGTTCCTCTGGGAACATTTCCAAACAATGGTTACCTATTTTACACTTTCCCATATAGCAAGGTTTTAGCTGTCTTCCAAAGATTAAATGGTGCCAGTAGAATTGCAAAGCAATTGTGAATTGCCAAGTAGTAATGCAAATGGATAGACCACTGTAGAACCCTTTATTATCTGCATTGCCACCAGTTGTTTTGAAATATATTTAATTTTCCAGTGTTACAATTTCAGACTGAGGTGAATTTAGTTTGGAAATTCAACAAACATTCACATTGGTACATCCATACAGGCTCCCTAATAAAATTAGGGACCTGGGGTAAAAGTGTGATCAGCACGTCAGTTATCTTCAATAAGCTTGTCAATAATGGAAATGTAGAAACCTCAAAGAAAATGTGTTTTATTATTTTAGCATTGACATTACAAAAAGCAAAAAAGACATTTTTCACCAAATCGAAAGATGAATAAGTATGCCTAGACCAGCTATTTCTACATGACGGTTATTCATATGCTCCTCTGCTGGTTAGTGCAATGCCAAGAAAATAAATAATTGAAAAAAAGACAGATAGAGAGCAGTAATTTGGGAGATTTTCTGAGATGTACAGTTGATTTACATTTGTAAATTGAAAACAAGAAATGTATCCTACAACATCATTTTCCATGTGTAGAGTAAATTGCTACAATAAAATAGGCCAATTTAAATGTATGTGCCATCACTATCAGCACAAATGTGTTGTTACTTAATAGTACTGTAAAGTGTTTTGAATGTTATACTTTATTCATAGCAACACATTGAGCATTGTTATAATAGTGATCTCTGACAGTTTCACTAATGTCCTTAACAATTACCATGACATTACTAAATTACATTATTAGTTAGCTCCAACGACCAACACACTAGTCAGCTGTAATGGAAATCAAATGCTGTTTTAAAACAAGAAGTCCTGTTATTGTAATCTAAATTCAGACAAAAAATAGTTGTAGAGAAAATTCTTATTCGATATCTTTGGAGGTGGCGGGGGTGTTAACTCAAACAACATGAACTTGCTGTGCCATTCTCCATTTCCATCCATCTAATCACTGATTCTATCCAATTGGAACCAAGGTTAAAATCAGACCTTGGGAATTGCATGACATTTAACATTTCCTGGGCTCCTTCTTATTGTGCTCGAGTGAAATCACACAATCATCACAGCATTGTTTAATTATTTGACTTTGGCCTCTCTTCAATATCTGTAGCTAGCTGTTCTTGTTTATGGCCTTCAGCTTATTGCTTTGTTGACCCCCCTTTTTGCTGCAACCTTCACAGGGGTGTCATTAATCTGTGACCCCATCTGACAATCTCCTCATGTGGAATGTGCATATGCCCAAATCACTGTGAATTGCTGTAGATCACCACAGCATGGGGTGAGCTGAAGTACTTAAAGAAATATGACTTGACATGCTTTATCAAACGGGGAAAGATGGAGACCAAAACAGCTGCCAGTGCTGTCGTAAGCAATCTGGCTGTGATTGAATAAAAGTGTCAGGAAAAGGGCCGCTTGATGGTCTTTTGTTCTCCCTCATCCAGCTTGATGTTAGTTTGAGCTGTCAGGAGGGAATCACAGCTGGGTAATTTATCAATACTTTGAGTGACCTTGCAGCCATACTGCAGGGTGTGTGTGTGTTTGTGCTTGCAGGCAGTGACTGAGTACCCCTGGAGAAAATGCTTAAATGGATGTAGATTTTATAACAGTTTGCATGATCACATGCACACAAACATTGACACACACAAATGGGTTGACAAAGTCTTTTTTCATCAAGACAGTGTTTTGTTCTGCCAACATGATAAGAGCTTTTTTACATCTATATGTTACAACCAATATATCCTAGGAATCACGTTCACATCGCTATCATATTGGTCCTTAAATTATTGCTATTTTCTGCCATAGTTTGGTGTAGCTCCTGACCACACGTGCCCCTGGTGAGACATGCCCTGCTGTCTGTGCTACTCCACTCTTGTCTCCCATACAATCCTGTGTCCCTAGCCAATGCTTCTTACTGATCTGACATCAAAAATAGAAAAGATAACACCTTCAAAATATATTCAAAGAAATCATTGCTATTATGTTGGTCCTTTATTTATTGCTAATGTACATAACACTGTGGGCCCTATTTTAACGATCTGAAACGCAAGTATCAAACGCGAAACGCAAGTTACATTGTGGGAGGGTCCCGGGCGCTGTTGCTATTTTACCAGCGGGATAAATTATTCTTGCGCCCGACGCATATCTAAAATGGGTAGGTCTAAAGTAGCTTCATTAGTCATAGGTGTGGTTTGGGCGTAACGTGCAATAAACCAATCAGAGTGTCATCTCACATTCCCTTTAAGAGCAGACGGGCTTGTTCCATGGCGGATTGCTAGGATTGCTATTATAACAGCGGATTGCTATTGATTTTTCTTTTTACAAAATGTAAATAAAGAAATGTCACAAGCATAGCCTACTTTCCAATGTTTTGGACTCACTCTCAATAAATCACAACGTTATGAATGCATGGTAATATTTTTGCAATGTAGTCTAACATTAGACCAAAATTACTCTTCTGTCAAATAAGCTTTCCTCTCCTGTTCTGTATTTCTGGGCATTTGGGTTAAGTTGCAACGGCACATGCATTTCAACATCACGTCTACTGAAGTCCTCTTATATTTTCTAATTAATGTAATCAATTCCATGATTAATGGAAATGTTGCGTAAAACACAACAAGCCAAGAATTTTGCGACTTTAGTAGTGTACCTGTTCTATCCAAACACCTGATGCGCATTTTCAGTGTGCCAGATGTTCGTTCAATTAGGCTACACTGCGTGTTTGTGTGTGTTTTCGATTAAACAGCATTTCGCGCAATTGCCGGCTTCATAAATTGTGCCATAAATGAGTCGTAATTCGCTAAGACATGGGTGATTTTACTATAAGCATTGCAAATGACTTGTATGTTGATTGAATGGGTTCCCTTGAGGTTGATGTATCAGTGCAAATAATTCATTCTGAATAATTTGAGTAAACGTGTACACTATGTAATCCTATTTTTTTCACATTTTCGGACACCACAATGACTTCCCTCGTGTGCTAATATTTGTCCTTCTAATTACGTATTGCAATAATAAAGAACTGCTGCATTTGTGTAGATGAGCGGAGCAAAGTGTATGCGCATTGTGCACACGCTACATTATGATGAAGCATGCGCCCTTAAAATAGCATATGAATAACACGCCACTGACTTTTAACCAGGTTTTTCCTGGTCAGTGGCGGAATTGTTTTCGGCAACTGCAAGATAGCACCAGGGAACGTTTGCGCCGGAACACGCCTCTTCTTTACGCTGAACCGCCCAACGAACGCAAATGCATTCCCT
>JACXGM010017484.1:0-19696 GCA_016801145.1 Umbra pygmaea | reverse complement strand
TGTGTACAAGGCACGTAGCTTACATTATGAGGGGAAATTATTATTTTTGTTATAGCTACTGTAGAATGGTGACATTTGCTACATTCCTGAGTGTCTAAGCTTTCTGTAGATATATAACATGTATATATAACCTAAAAAATAGGACTTGTGAACTGTGATTGTTTGGACTTGTGAACCAGTGATATAGTGAACCAGACTACCGGCGCCGGTATGGTGCTCCCTAAGTAGTTAAACAGTCATGGGAGCAAATAAAAAATGTACAGGGTGTGTAAATTAAAGGGGTACTTTACCGATTAGCATTAAGCATTGTTTCAGTATAAACACAGTAGTATTACTGAACTAATTCTAACCCTCCCTTATGTCCCCATGAAACCTAAAACCTCTCTATTTTGTGTCTGGAAAAAAATCTTCCAATGACGCAAAATGACGATTTTTGCATCATTTTGCGTCATCGGAAGATTTTTTGCCCAGTGCCTTCAAACTACAACCAGTAGTCAACGCTACTTCTGCATGTTTTCCACCCGCCCTCAGGGGGTGGGACCTCACTCCCGGAATTTTAAAATAGTGTCAGACATCTTGAAGCTAACCGAGCAGGCTATTGCTCTGTGGAGAAAACTAAGTAATAATTTAGTAGGCTAACCACGATGGAGGAATGTATTTTTGAAGATTTTATGGCAGAAGGGATTTTGAAGATCTAGTGATGCTTGTGGCTTTTTTTTCACCTTTATTAACCAGGTAAATCGATTGAAAACACATTCTCATTTGCAATCACAACCTGGTCAAGATAAGGCGCCATGAAGTAACACATGGAGTACAAACATTCAAGTCTACAGTTACACACAACAGTATTCGGTTCAATCCGGCTACCTGTACGAGCCGCAATCCACCGAGGAACCGGAGCAGAAGAGGTGTCCGGGGAGACTCACGTGTAACAGAGCACCCTAGCTTTGGTCTACAAGTGTACAGAGGAGTGCTGGAAACTTATTTCAGGATCCCGACGGTGAAATGGAAACGCCAGACAAAGCCAGCAGGAAGAAACGGATGAATAAAGAGAGTATTTTGTTTGTTTTTCACATCAGGCAGCTGAGCTATCGTTGTGTCGCGGTCTGCAAGAATCCGTCTGGTGATGTCGCGCACACTCATTTTGTTGGCTTAGTTCTAGTATAAAACAAAAAAGATCGAAAATGTGTTTCCTGTCAATATTGATATTTTTTACATTTTGTATAGGTTCCACCATTAACTTAATCGTAATGTACAACTTAATTGTAATGCACAAAATAATCTTGATTATTATTTAAGTGGTTTTAGGACATGTTAGCTAGCCAGATTTTCCAGCCTTGTCATTGTTTTCCTTACGTTGCCTCGCCTGCTGCAACAGGCAGACAAACAAACAACCGATTAGTGAAGTGAGGCTAATGTTCTAGTAGTTTTAATTGGATGTAACCAACATCTGCAGGTAATGTTTAAAAAAATAGTTCATAGATTGATAATCTGTTTGAAACAGTCGAGCTGAGTGTTGGTGCTTCCCTCATGCATCACAATCAGTGTTTGGAATGCTAGTTAAAAACGTTATTTTTTCAGTAACGGGGTAATCTAACTAATGACTTTTCCCATCATTACAACGCCGTTAACATTACTGGACGTTAAATTTGGTGCGTTTCTATGCATTGAATAAACTGTCTCTGAACGCTCCCCTAGCTCACAGCTAGTGAGGAGGTGGGTTAATAAGAGATTAAGATTATGATTGACTAATGCAGAGTCATGTTTCATGGTAGCCAATCGTGTTTTTACACACCTGCCAGCACACGCGCCACACACACCCATACAAACAAAAGCTAAACAGCGATTCGATGAAGGTGAGTTGGGGGCAATCTGATGAAAAGTTGGCATTTTCAGGGTGGAGATATAAGCTTCAAATTCATTGTGGTCAAAGGCAAGAACGTGCATGTAATGTGTACATTATGTGCAGGAGCAAAGACTTTGTTGACATCCATTGTAAGCAACTCTAATTTAATGAAGCATCTCACAACGACACACACACATCTACAAAACTTTGTTAACAGTACACACATCTACAAAACTTTGTTAACAGTAACGCAAATAGTTACTTACCCTGGTAACGATTTACTTTTATTAGTAATTCTGTTACTAACTCCGTTACCTTTTGGAACAAGTAGTGAGTAAAGATAACACTGATCGCAATAGAATTAAAATGAAACAGAATGGAATCTTTGAATACAGTTCTCTCTATCGTTGTTCTTTCTGTTTTTTTGTAGACAATATCACCTAATAGCCTGCTGTCACATTATGGAATAGCTCCTGGAAGATGAAGACATAGACAGATCCAGCTCTTCAATGGAAATACTGAGGCTACTGCTGAAGCTGTTGTGTTTTTAATTAAAATGTTGAACTCACATTACTTGTGGTTTGTGTTAGACATTAGTGGTTCCCAAACTTCTCCTAGAGGACCACGAGAAGTGCTAGAGTTTAGCTGTAGCCGTCAAGAATCACCAGAACTAAAGTCGAGAACATGTAAATTAGTGGACAAGTTGAATCAAATGTGCAACCCAGCAGGTAGTTCAAACACAAGAACTGGCTGGTTGTCCTCCAGGAGAGGTTTGGGAAACACTGAATTAGAGTATGTATTTGCTTATAGAAATTATGATTTCAGCTAAATCAGTGACAGTAACCATTCAGCCTCCTCAACAAGTCTATAATATATAACTTTGGTGTACACAGGAATACAGTGTAAGATGAAATTTATTTGTTATTATTCTCAAAGGAAAAATATTGTGCCACCATAGTCAAGTGCATAATAAAATTAAAACAGAGGTTTTCAAAACCCTACTATGGAGGGCCTAGTGTATGCTGGTTTTGGTCTTTCCCTTCAATTAGAGCCAAATTAGGACTCTACCAGCTGAGTGGAGGTCCTAACCAGGGTTTAAAATTAGCACCATTTACCAGCCAAATGCTTTTAAAATATGCATGTGGCTGGTAGATTTGCTTCACTGACCAGCCCAAAAAACAATAGTAATCTGTTGAGTGGCTGGTAAAATTTGAACATTCACTAGCCGTTTGGCTGGTGGATGAAAAAGTTAATTTTGAACCCTGGTCCTAACCAATTAAGTGAGCTACTTCATCAGCCCTGCACAAGGTAAACGCAAAAACCAGCATACACTAGGGACTCCATGGAAGGGTTTGGAGACTCCTGCAAAAAATGATGCATGTAATAATGTTCTGCACAATACAAAAACAAAGCAAGATAAATATATAAACTTAGGTGAAGACTAAGAGGACTCAGGGAAGACAATATGACCTAGGTGCCATGATTGAAGTGCTATTGGAAAGTCGTAGCAGCCTCCTTTGATGGGTCTATAAACTGGGTGGTGAGAAGATTTTCTTGCTGCTTGGATCTCTAGCTGAAAACATGTCGTTGTCCTGTAAATGATAGGAAATTAAATAGATTACTGTGTCAGCAGTTAAATTATAAGAGCAGAATAAATATGGCTATGTAATATCATGATCCATGTATTAACAACATGTACAGATATGTGTTATGTAGTAGCAGTATATTATACAGTAGTATATTATATTAGTAGTAAGTATAATATAGACATGCAGTATATACAACAGTAAGAAAAACAAATGTTTTTAAATATGGATATTCAGCGTGAACCATATAGACAGCTATGTACAGTGTGTTAATATTATATTACTAGTTTTACAATGTTATGTTTAATATAATTTAACATAAAATCTGAACTAAGAGTCAACTTTGCTAGATGTTTTTCCATTATGCAGTACACAAAACGATTAATGCCAATACGAAAGAATAAAAAATGGGGCATCTCACTGCTCACCATTCTGTATTTGATCGCTCATTACTTCAAACTGTAAACAATCCATTTTTACCTTTCTATTTTATATACATATAACATCTCAGAACTGTGCACCAACAGTATTATCCTTGTTTTGCACTACTTATTCCTTGCTATAAAATTTCTTTACGTAAATGTTAACACACTGAAAAAGAATTTGCTTTAATCTCATTGTTCATCGGTACACTATGACAAAGGTAGTGCATTCTTCTTCTTATATCCATCAAATATACCACAACAGGCAGTTGCGTGGTACTGGTAGGCCTAACGGTACAGATCCACTTGTTCAACACGACTGGAGCGTGGTGTCGGGTGGTGTCGTGACGCTATACTCACATTTTACGTTGATGGGTGTTCCTCAAGTAGGCTACAGATGTGGGCGTGGGTTTGCCAGCGGGGATTGTGTTGGGCAGTTCAGTTAATCATGAATCGAAAACAGAGAAGGGTCATTGTAGCTGCTTTGCTTCACCTCCAGAGAAAGAAGCCAAATGAAGTTGCCCGGCAGGAGTGTGGGGAGTACCACCGCCTTGTGATGGAGCTCCGGTTTGATGATGACATGTTCAGGGAACACTTCAGACTGTCCAAAGAGCTGTTCGAGGAGGTGGTGGCGCAAGTGGGACCCCGGATTGCCAAGAAGAACACCTTCTTTCGTCAGGCAATTTGTCCTGCTCAGCGCCTTGCTATTTGTCTATGGTTGGCCACTTCACCGACACACATGAAATCCAATGATCATGGCATGTTGACAATTGCATGTTGACAAAGGTAGTACAAAACGAACATGTTAGGACCACTATATTTTCTTCATTTTAAATTTCAACATGAGGACTATAGACCACTACCTCGTGAAATAGAAAACAGTGATGACATATACATGACATGACATAGCCTATATACAGTGGTATGCATACGTGAAGATACCCATGCTGAAGTTGAAAGTCAGACAAACTGAAATTAAATTATTTCCTATCTATACGTATGGTGAAGGGCATATGATGATTTGGGGCTATTATATTCCAAAGGGCAAGGAAACTGTATTAGGATGCACAGTATCCTTGATCCATGAAATAACTGGCCTTGGCAATAAGAACAGTTGCCTGCCGCCATGGGAATTTAAAGTATGCCCCATGACTTTCAAGGAAGGACACTTATTAATGTGTGGTACAATAGTCATTGACAAAGAAAATTGGTCTCCTGAAAGGATGGATATATGTACACAGTACATACACTGGTTAATGTGTTAATGAATGTGTACTACCTGAACATATATACATCCAAATGTAACTCAATATCATATCTTCACAGATACCTCTCAAAAGGGGATTCGTTCAGGACGATATCCAGCAGCTACAGGGTGGGCCGCTGCACTGTGGGAAGAGTAGTGAAAGAGGTGTCATCTGCCATCTGGGATGCCCTGCTGCCCGAGTACCTGCCTGCACCATGCGTGGAGGACTGGCGTGCCATTGCAGAAGGGTTCAGCCAGCGCTGGAATTTCCCAAACTGTCTTGGTTCGGTGGATGGGAAGCACGTGGTAATACAGGCTCCAGAAAACTCAGGCTCCCTGTATTTTAACTACAAGGGCACATATTCCATCGTGCTGTTGGCAGTGGTCGATGCAGACTACCTCTTCAGGGTAGTTGATGTTGGTGGATATGGCAGGACAAGTGACGGCGGATCCCTCTACAACTCTGCCTTTGGTGAGGCCCTCCGAGTTGGCACCCTGGACCTCCCCGAAGATGCGGTCATCCCTGGGTCTGAGCATCATGGTACAATGCCCTATGTGTTTGTGGGAGATGAAGCTTTTCCCCTCCGTTGGAACCTAATGCGCCCTTTCCCTGGCCCCCATCTTCCTGGAGAGCAGAGGGCGTACAACTACCGCCTCAGTCGTGCCAGGCTTGTAGTTGAGTGTGCTTTTGGCATTCTGTCTTCACAGTGGAGAATGTAAAGAATAGTCATGGCTGTCAGCCCCACCACTGCTGAAACGTGTGTCAGAGTCACTTGCGTTCTCCACAACTACCTGCACATCATGACCCTGAGGAGAAGGCAGAGTGCAGATAGTTACCATAGGCGTGGTGATGGTAGTTGCCTCCGTGGAGTTTCCAGGATGTCTGCTAACAATGCCACACGGGAGGCCTTCAGAGTGAGAGGCAACTTCACCTCTTATTTCAGTGAAGAGGGTTCTGTTCCTTGGCAGGTTATGCCATGAACTGATGCAGCAGCAGCATGACACAACGGCTTTGAAGAGCCAACCACAATGACCTTTAAAAAAGCATAGTTCCATTGCGCCTTAATTCAAGGTCCATGTTCTATAAGTATATGTTTGAGAAATTATGAATTCTATTGTACTGTTATACTGTATACAATAATCATGCACACCACTGCAACAACTGAAGTCTTTATTGAACACAAAGATGAAGTCATTGAATGAAACTAAATTCGATTCAATCACATATATCTGATTTCATAACGTTAAAGACCTATATACAAAAATAGACAGTATTACATGTGTATAATACACAAAACAAATATGAGAATAAATATGATTTTCCATAACATTACTGACTTGATTCTGCCTCGTATAGCAAAGGATATATTTTAAATTTGACCTCGGCCCTCTTGGCCTGGGTCAGCCGCCACATTGTGGGCAAGAGGCTCAAGAAAAATAGTTTGTCCTCATCTCCTGTGGACAGAGCTGGAGGAGGAGGTGGTGTTGGCTCACTTAACATTGCCCCCTGGAGCGTATTTTATAGCTCCCGTTAGAATAGAGAGATGCAATTTGCTTTCCTCTTCCTCACATCTGTGGAAGGGCCGGCCTCTTCCAGGTCTCCCACCCCCAGTTCATCCAGCAGGGTAGCTGCAACTGGGGGGTTGGGTGCAGCTAGAGTGGTGGGTGAGGCAGAGGGTGTAGGTGCAGCTGGTAGGGTGGGTGTAGCTAGGGTGGTGGGTGAGGCAGACCGGGTGGGTGCAGGTGGAGGTGTGGGGGCAGAATATGGCGGGGTGGGTGTAGCTGGGGGGTGTCCAGCCATGGGATGGGTGCAGCTGGGGGGTGTGTGGCAGGACCTTGGCAGGGCAGGTTGGAGGTGGATGGCCTGGCCTCCACGAATGGGGCCAGGAACCCCATCACAGCCATGTACTTCCATGGACGAGCTGATAAGGCTCCAGCCCCACTCCTGGTCCTCTCCCTCTCCTTCCTCTTTTCCCTGGTGTATTGGTCCCTCAAACTCTTCCACCTCACTCGACAGACATCCACTATTAATGAGGAAATATAAATACATGTATATATGAGGATAGTACATGTCGGCTATGAATATGGCAGTGCAACTACTGATGATTATTGTTTTTCAGCTATTATTTACATACTGCTGTAGGCTGCATAATGATTATGCACATTTCAATGGTCAGATCTCTTACGGGTTATTTATGTATTTATTTGATATTTCTTTAATTTGTCCCTCAGGATCTGTACCTACCAACCTACATGCTGGCATGAGTACTAGGCTCACGTGTCTGCACATATGTGCTGTCTGCTACCATTCCAACTCTTCTGTCGACTTAACATTTCATTTTGCACACAAACTTACCAGGGACTTCAACAAATCTGGCCACACTCTTCCAGGCAGCATTGCGCTGGTTATTGTACCTGTAGGCGAATAACGATGGATCATAAAGACTGGGGAATCCAGCTACGGCCATAATTAGTTTTTCATCCATTTGTCAACAAGACAAGACTCATGGCAGGCCTTCCCCCCTTCTCCTCTGTGCTCTACTTCTATTGGATAGTAGCTTCGCGTTCAACGGATTCATTTGCATAAAGCTGGGAATTTTCATCTTTTCTGTCACACAACATTTTCTCAAATGCAGTGCTGCTTTCCCGGGATGCTATGCGGGCACATTGAAGTCGCGTGATGTCACCCATAGGAATAGAGCGAAGTGCAACGCGACAGAAGTGTAGCACGGAAAAGTGGATCCGTACCGTAACCCTACAGTCACACGAGCGACAAAACACAAGCGACACCACTCACTTGGTGGGCGTTTCTCTATTGATACTAGCATGACGTTGCCTAGTATCTGCGAGAGGTCTTAAGTTACTTCAGAGATATTGTCAAGTCACAAAAACAATGTATTTTTATTTAAAAGTATGTATTTCTCAATAGAAGTAACAAAATATATGAGATAAAATGCCAAATATATCAGATATATACAGAAATACGATGTCCCAAAGCGTTTCCGCCATCTTGAATTGTTTTCTTCGACTCGAGCAACCAACGTATACGTCACGCTGCCTTCACTCCAATTGGCAGACGCTTTGTCGCTTCGCTCAGCGTTTGTATAAAATAGACTTCTTGTATATTTTTGCCCCGCCTTGCTTGCGACAGCACTCGCGAGCTGGGAAACGGCCACTTGCGTTGAAAATTAATGGTAGCTTGTCGCTTTGTCGCTGACTTTTGTCGCTCGTGTGACTGTAGGGTAACTCAGAAGCTCAATACTGTAGCTAACAGCTAATTTAGCCAACTTGTATACAACTTACAAGTAATTATAAATCTAACGTTACTTCGGTGTATTAATGCTAACAACTATATCACTACTTGTAACTATGTGATCAGAAATAGGCAAATGCGTTTACTACTGTACCCGATGGTGTCATATCGGTGTCCTCTTCAAAACTTTGGTTGGTTGATAAGCCTGCAGAAACTGTTTGCAAAATACTTCTCTTCCTTGAATGGAAACTGACATTTCCTTCTGTGAGTTTTTAATGGCAGATCGCAAACGACTTGAAGGTTGCATATACTGCCACCTACTGTACAGGAGTGTAAGGCCGGGCAAGGGTGTTGGATTTAAATTACTCCTGCCTCTCTAACCAGTAGGCGTGGCTTGGGAGTGGCTTCGTAGAGCACTGAAGCAAGTGCATTCTGGGAGTTGTTGTATTTCATCCAAATTAACCCAAACTACATTTTCTGGCTTTTCTTGAACCAGAAGGCACCAACTTCTAAACTTTATAACATTTCTAATACATAAAAGACCCATTTCAAATATATATTAATCTGTCCAGCGGTGAAGTATTCCTTTAATCGTTACAATACTTGGTTGTTTAACAAGTTCTGTAGAAAATAGGAATAGTAAATGTATTTTCTCAATATATGGTCTTTACAGAGAAAGGGAATACATTTATGTTGATCCGTATCAAACAGACCATACATTAAAATACCTTTCACAAACAAACGCAACACTATACATAAAGTCTGTACCTGTAAGCGCACAACTTCGATGTATCGCACTGCACTGGCACATACAGATCAAGATTAGCTGCTGAATGTGTTGGCCTATTCCGCCCGTTTCAGTCTACTACACTACTAGCCTCCCGTGATATTCGCTGGGGTCACGGTGGCGACTATTTTTGCGCATACACTTAAATGTGTAGGTGTGGATCTAGATGTTGATTTTTAACGAAAAAAATAAGAATTTATTTAAAATGAACAAATATTATAATTAGACCATAATAGACTAGGTTTAAAAAAAAATACTTAGCCAAGGCTATAACAAAAAGTGCATTATGCATCTGATTTCTGGGTGTGCCAGCTGCCTCTTTGGGTGGCACAAGCACACCCTGGCACACCTGTGCCTACGCCACTGATCCGAGGTACTTAAAGTACAGGTCCTTCTCAAGAAATTAGCATATTGTGATAAAGTTCATTATTTTCCATAATGTAATGATAAAAATTAAACTTTCATATATTTTAGATTGCTAAAAGCATGAGCAGAAAGTGTTTGTGCAAACACACACACACTCACACAAGATACTGCATTTCATACAGTAGGTCAGAAGTGTCCAAATATATTCAGGTTTATTCAGAGTTCTGTAACATTACGTAAGTCCAGTGGTTACCTAAACTTATTTCTTAATCTAATATTAGCTAGCTAAATTGAATATTGGTTTCTTCAAGTCTGCAGGCACAAAGTATCTTGTGTGCTTTAAACCTACTTTTCAGAAAGTTACACAAATCTTCTGATTATTCTTTTCACTCTGTCAGAAATGTGGCGAGGAGCACCTGGTCGAGGCAAATGTATGGTGAAATGATTATCTTTCCACTTATGTATTATTGCCCCAACAGTGCTCACTGGAACATTCAGAAGCTTAGAAATGTGCCTATAACCAATGCCATAACTATGTTTTGCAACAATTAGATTACAAAGGTCTTGAGACAGCTCTTTGCTTTTACCTATCATGAGATGCGTCTTCTGTGACACCTTGGCAATGAGACCTTTTTGTAGGTCATCAGTTGGGACTAAACCAGCTGATATTAATTTCTACTGACAGGGGGCTGGATTCCTCTTTAACTACTGATGGTTTTCATCTGTTGTATTGGCTTCCCATGCCTTTTTGCACCTCCCTTTCTTTATGTGGTCAATACTTTTTCCCTGTGTCATTTCACATTATAACACAACTTAATTTCTGAACTTATTTTTTGGGGGTTCTTTGTATGTATGGATTACTTGGGTTGTTACCAACATCTGGTGAAAATTGCATGTCAACAGCGCTTTTGGAAATATATTTACTGAGAAATATTGTGGCATGTTCCATACTTATTTCACCCACTGTATATACACAATTGCTCTTCTGAGTATTTCTTTATGGCAATAGTTTAGCCTAGTATGAACACACTGTGCCTCAAAAACAATATCATAATCAATTTCAACACTTACTGTCATAATCACTACTAGACTATTTAAGACCTCACCTGTGACCATGTTTCTCTTTCTGTCTCTTTACTGCTGCTTGGATCAACTGAAACTTCATTTGTCTGATAAATGACACAGTATACAGTACAATAAGTTCCAATCATTAATAACTATGTAAACTAGTTGTAACTAACAATGTAAAGCTAGACATTTATACTACTTACACATTGTCTTTTTGTGAAGGACCTTATATCAGTAATTCGATTTTTGGAGCCATTCTGTTAACATCTAAAAAACATTGAAATAAGCAGTTTGGTATGACGATTTTAACAAATCCTTTTTTACAAGTTTTCAGGTAATAGCTAGCACAGCTTCGACCTCAACTACAAGACAAATGAATGTCCGATAGCTAGCAAGCAGACAATTCTGTAGTTGTGTTCCAGAGCTAGCAAAGGCTCGTTAACGTTAGAAATACTATACATTTTCAACAATAATATACAGGAGTGTAATATAATTCGATTGTATCGTTTATTATTCACTCAATGTTAAAGTATAGCTTACAGGATTAGCCTGCCAAAAAGCAATTAAATCTCTTCTCACAGTCTCGTTTCGACCATTGACTGTATACTAATGGTTTCGACGCTCACCTGACCACTGTAGCTGCAGGCTGGTACACATTGTGATCAGCGCTCTCCTGCCAATCCGGAGTAACGCTGATATTGAGAGAGTGAACCAATTGTGGAGCAGAAATAGTTAACAGAATGAAAAAAATATGTTTAGAATCGCAATTATTGGTGGGGACAATTACATGTTTCCTAAACATTGGTGGGGACATGTCTCTACCGTCCCACCCTAAATTTACGCCTATGGTCAGATGAAATATGCTAATTCTTTGAGATAATATTTTTGGGTTTGCATGACCTGTATGCCAAAATCATCAGTGTTACAACAATAAATGACCTGAAATATTTCAGTTGGTGTGCAATCTAAAATATATGAAAGTCAAATTTTTATCATTACATTATGGAAAATAATTAACTTTATCACAATATGCTAATTTATTGAGAAGGACCTGTATATTTGACTATATGCCCTCTGATTGCAGTGTTCGGAATCCTAGGGGACTCTCTTTCATTAAGCTATAAAAACGCTGATATCATTGCTTTTACCTTATTAGCCAGACTCGGAAATTTAGCTGCAGTGGAAATCTTGTCAGCCCCCCTTAGGCTCTCATTGGCTAAGTCATGTTGTGTCTTTTTTACAACTCGAGAAGATTGAGTATACCGTGAAGGGATCATACTCAAAATTCTTAGATAAATGGCAGAATTTTATTTCATATTTTAATAGTTAAGTATACTTCCCTCAGAACTGCCATAATCCATATGTTGACATCAGGCCTTCCTCCACAAGTCTTTACCTGTGCATGCAGATGCACTCACACCTGCCTGCTGCCATTCCTGAGCAAGCTCTGCACTGGTGGTGCCCCGATCCCACAGCTGAATCAACTTTAGGAGAAGGTCCTTGTGCTTGCTGGACTTTCTTGTGTGCCCTGATGCTTTCTTCACAACAATTGAACTTCTCTCTTTGAAGTTCTTGATGATCTGATAAATCGTTGACTTAGGTGTAGTCATACTAGCAGCAATATCCTTGCCTGTGAAGCACTTTTTGTGCAAAGCAATGATGATCAACACTCTCACCTGTGTTAACGAGGCAATCACTGACATGATGGCAGCTGGTCCTTTTGTGGCAGGCTTGAAATGCAGTAAAAATGTTTGTTTTAGGGGGGGATTAAGTAAATTTTATGGCAAAGATGGACTTTGCAATTCATCTGGACACTCTTCATGACATTCTGGTGTATATGCAAATTGCCATCATCAACACTGAGGCAGCAGACCTTTTGAAAATGTGTTTTTGTGTTATTCTCAAAACCTTTGACCACGACTATAGGTGTCCAAACCATGGCAAAAAGCTGTTCCTAGGCATCATGTATTTCAGAGTGCCCATACTGACTATACATTGAAAATAATTACTTGTAATACTATAATTAAATTAGTAACTAGTTTATAATAAAACTAAGGCCAATCAAGGAATAGGGTGTATTTGTCAAATAAATCAAGACTAAGGGTTGTAAAATGGGCACTACATATTGCCTTGTGCCTAAAAATAAACATTAGCCCTCATATATTTTAGACTACAATATATAAGTGATTTAGGATTGTTTATACGAACGCTTGATAAATGAGCAGTCATCACGTCCATGGACAAGTCTACCAGAGCTGCATTTTGCACTCAAGGGGAGCAAAGAAATATAGAGAAATATGAAGAATATAAAAAACATAATTCAGACAATGATAAATATTTGTATTTTATTTAACCAGGGAAAAACCACATTGAGACAAATACAAGCACAATATAAAGTAAATATTTAAGACATACATATCTACAATACAAGTAAAATAAAACAAACACATTTTTCATTATAAAAACCTTAGCCAAAGCAGTGAACTGACTCAGTGGAACTAATGCATCCAAATGAAGAACTGCCTGAATATCGTTCCACATATGAGGCGCAAGGCACTTAAATGCAGATCTGCCAAACCTAGTCTTAACAAAGGGAGTCTCAAATGTCAACCAGTCCTGCGATCTTGTAACATAATTGGAAACTCTAAACGCGTTTTTGACAAAGTCCAAACGACTTTATGATAAAGCAAACAATGATGAGTGTTCAAACTATCTGAGGTGATAAAACGCAGTAAACTGGATCAAGATATCTCAGGGTCGCTGGTGTATATAGTATCTCCAAAATCAAGAACATGAAAAACAACAATGTGCTTCCTGGTAGAGAGTGGGAAACATGCCTTATTTCTAAGAAAACCCAGTTTGCATTTAATCTTCTTAACAAGCTCAAAAACATGTTTCTTAAATGATAGATCACTGTCTATCCAAATACCGAGGTATTTGTAAGCAGGAACTAGTTCAATAGCAGAGCCATTCATGGATTAGAGATCCAACAAGGGAAGAACAAGGTTTATGTGACTTTGTGAAAAGCATGTACTTTGTCTTCCCTGTATTTAAAACAAGCTTCAAGCTTGCAAGGACAACCTGAACAACAATAAAAGCAGACTGCATTTGTGATACTGCAACATCAATGGAGGGGGCTATAGAGTAGATAACTGTATCGTCTGCATACAAGTGAAAGGTACAATCTTTAATGTCCTGACCAATACTAATATAAAGAGTAAAAAGAAGAGGTCCTATGGTGGAAACCTGCAGAACACCCTTGCCTACCTCCAAAAAATTAGACTTGGCTCCATCAGAAACAATTGCCTCTGTTCGGTCATATGACTCACAGGGGTCAGTATTGGGTCCCTTACTCTTTAGTACAAGGGTGGGCAATTATTTTTGCTTGAGGGCCACATTAAGGGTGAATCCCATTTCTCTGTCTTACCCCTTCCCCTACCCCTTTCTTTTACCCCTAGCCCTTGTCCCTCGAAACCAAGTGGTAAGGGATAAGGATGAAAACATACCCCTATGAAATAAGACACCACTTGGCTATAATTACGTTATCATACATCGTCGCTAGCTGGCTGATACATCAACAGAGGCAACAAGTGTTGATCACAAACTTAAAGATATCAAACGAAATCCGCTGCTAATGTAGTTTAGTTAAAACTGTAGACATTCATGGTGTCCATTCAAGGCTAGTCATTGAAATGCGGGAATGTTGTTCAGCAATGTAACGAAACTAGTGATTTTTAAAAACGTTTCAATTAAGAACATGGTTGCAAATATATATCCACGGGACTGTGTAAAAGACAAAACAAGTCTGTCGTAATTTCTAAGGCAATAATTTAGAAATGACGACAGTTACGTGTGTATCCTACAGAAAATAAATATTTTTTTTGTAACACCATTTCCTTGTTTGACTGTAATGTTTTTAGTTTACCAAAATATAGCCATTGAAAAGTACCCAACTTTGAGATGCGATATCTCCAGCTGTCGTTAATCCACATGGACAAACCACTCCTCATTATTTGCATTGGCATTATTTAATCAGCGGAAACCCCTCTTTCCAACCATATTGGTACCATGTTGGTATTATGCAAGTTGATGTCCTACATCATAGCAGAGTTGTTATTTTGTAATTTTCACATCCTACTTCCTGTCTGTGATAAAGCCACATGGATGAGCCAACACTCATTCTCTTTGTCTTTCCAACAGTACCAAGCTATAGTTACTAGCATGTAGGCTTTGCGAGATAATTGCAATAAAATCGCGCTTGATGCTCTGGAGACTGTGGAGTGTAAAAGCGCTTGCGGGCCAGATCAAAGGACCCGGCGGGCCGCATCTGGCCCGCGTGCTGTAGTTTGCCCACCCTTGCTTTAGTATGTATATTTATCCACTTGGCCAATTATTAAGATCTCTAGACCTTAACTATCACTTCTACACTGATGATACACAGATTTATATCCATTCAAGACCGAGTCAGCAAGGGGATGTTGTGCAGCTTTTGAACTGTATTGCTGATATCAAGATTTGGATGTCCAATAATTTTCTGTCTTTAAATGGCTCTAAAACAGAAGTTATTCTTGGATCTCCTCATCAACTGCGAAAGACTGGGTCTCCTACTCTGTCTGTTGACAGCGTTGCCTTGGAGTTCCAGAGCAAATAATATTCCAGAGTGTCATATTTGATGCCAAACTGTCATTTGAGCCTTTTGTGCAGAATATGGTTAAGACATCCTTTTATCACCTCAGAAATATTGCACATCTACGTCCTATGTTGTCCTTCTCAGTTGCTAAGAGGTTGATAAACTCTTTTGTTTTTACACGTGTTGACAAAAGTAATGGTCTTCTAGCAGGGGTATCTAAATAATCAATTAACAAATTGAAATATCTACAAAATCCGGCTGCTAGAGTTTTGTCTGGGGTCAAGGCTAGGGATCATATCACACCTGTATATTATTTATTGAAAGTGTGTAGTTTCTCTGTTATTATGTCTGCCTGTAAAGCGCTTTGAGAAAGCAACTTTTAAAGGCGCTATATAAAATAAATGTATTATTATTATTATTATTCCTATTATTAAGATAATCACAGAACCACTCACAAGTATTGGAGTCAAGACCTATAGAGGACAATATACTTAGCAATATATCATGGTCTACATTATCAAAGCCTTTAGACAGGTCAGGGAACATTGTAGCACAGTACATCCTAGTGTCCAAAGCACTAAAAATTTCATTTAAAACTAGCGTGGTTGCGGAAATATTGCTATGCAGAAGTCTAAACCCAGATTGATTTGTGTTTAGGATATTATTCTCAGCTAAGTAGAAATGAAGCTGCACATTGACTTATATCTCCATAATTTTGAATAAACAGGAAAGCATTGAAATGGGTCTGTAATTATTAATAATAGCGTGATCTCCACCCTTATGATGAGGCAACACATGCGCACATTTCCATGATTTGGGAATTGTTCCAGTGGACAAGGTCAAATTGAAAATGTGTATAACTATGCCAACTATATGGAATGCTGCACACTTTAAAAGATTGGTCTCTAAATGATCAGCCCCCACAGATTTCCCTGACTCTAGGGCTAGCAATGCTTCCCAAACCTCCACAACAGGAGTTTGCCTAAAAGAGAAACCCTGTTTACCGACTTCAGTAATATGACTACAGTAATATTCAGAGAGTCAACTACAAGGTTGTCCAGGTCACTTTGAGGTTGGAATGACTGAGAAGACTTTTCAAAAGTATAGCCTGCCGAGATAAAATGTTCATTGAAAGCGTTCATGACATCTAACTTATCAGTGATTGGGCCAGATACCTGATTAATTTCATGAGGGAGGGAAAATGAATTACCACCTTTCAATGACTTAAAAATCTTCCAGAATTTAGCCAAATTTCCACTGCAATCAGACAATTCTTTAATAAAATAATCAGATTTAGATATCCTGACCAATTTCAGAAACTGGTTTCTCAGAAGTCTAAATGAATGCCAGTTGGTGTCAAGGTCAGTAAACATAGCATTAGCCCATGCCTTATTTCTTTTCAAAAAGTAAATCTGACAACTCAGGGCCAAACTATGGATTAGATCTATTACGCACCCTTATCCTTTCATAAGGAGCATGCCTGTTTGCAACGGAGTTAAAAACACTGGGAACCCCGGGCAGAGGGAGGAGATGGCAAGCCTTCGAAAACCTGTCCACAACAACCAAGATAGCAGTACATCCCTCAGAAGATGGAAGGTCTGAGAGGAAGTCAATAGAGAGATGTGACCAGGGTTGTTGTGGAACAGGAAGAGGCAATATCTTCTCTAAAGGAAAATACTGCAGCGCTTTACACATATCACTACCAAGGACTACCAGTACCTCCCAGTGAGACACCCTATAGTGCGACCGATGCCAGGATGACCTGAGGAGAGTGACTTTTTTGGCCACTTAATGAGTTTGTCCCTGGCAGACATGGGCACATACTGGCAGACTTGAGGACAGCGCACAGGCACAGGATCGGTACCCAGTGCCTGCCAAATCTCTGCATCGACCGCCCACTCAACAGGAGCTATTATACGCACCTGAGGTACCACTGGGTCATCATCTATAGGCCTCTCTTTCAGAGTCAAATTGCAGACAGAGTGCATCAGCTTTTCTGTTTTTGCTCCCTGGAATGTACAGTGGCTATAAAAAAAATCACCCCCCTGTAAAATAATCACGTTTTGTTGCTCTGCAGCCTGAATTGAAAATGGACAGACACAGTTTTTGTTTTATTCAGCTATATGTACAACTTATTACATCCAAGTGAAAGATATAATACCAACTTGTCAGAAAAAAGAAATTACAAATCAAAAAACTGAATCACTGAGTTGGAAACAGAATCACCCCCCTCCTAAAAATTACTTGTAAACCCAACCAGTTGTAGTTAATCACCTTCTCAATAGCACACAAAGCCAATTGACTTTCAACTGTGATAAACTGTAGTCATTCTGAATAGCTCAGCATGAATAAAGCTTTTCCTGAAGCATTTCAGTCCTTGGTAGTGCAACTGAAGACAACAATCTACTATGGGTGGCAAGGCATTGTCAAAAGATCTACGGGATAAAGTTATGGACAGGCACAAGTTAGGAGATGGATACAAAAATATCTCAAAGGCTTTATCAGTGCCTATAAGCACAGTGAAGTCCATTATTAAGAAGTAGAAAATACAGTGCATTGCGAAACTATTTGGCCCCCTTGAACTTTTCGAGTTTTTGCTACATTTCACCTGGATATGTTTATTTGTGAACCATTCCATTGTAGATTTTGCTTTATGTTTTGGATCATTGTCTTGTTGGAAGACAAATCTCCGTCCCAGTCTCAGGTCTTTTGCAAACTCCATCAGACTCCATTCTTCCAGAATGGTCCTGTATTTGGCTCTATCCATCTTCCCATCAATTTCAGCCATATTCCCTGTCCCTGCTGAAGAGAAGCAGGCCCGAACCATGATGCTGCCTCCACCAAGTTTGACAGTGGGGATGGTGTGTTCAGGGTGATGAGCTGTGTTGCTTTTACCCCAAACATAACGTTTTGCATTGTTGCGAAAAAGTTCCATTTTGGTTTCATCTGACCAGAGCACCTTCTTCCACATGTTTGGTGTGTCTCCCAGGTGGCTTGTGGCAAACTTAAAATGACACTTTTTTGGATATCTTTCAGAAATGGCTTTCTTCTTGCCACTCTTCCATAAAGGCCAGATTTGTGCAGTATTTGACTGATTGTTGTCCTATGGACAGACTCGCCCACCTCAGCTGTAGATCTCTGCAGTTCATCCAGAGTGATCGTGGGCCTCTTGGCTGCATCTCTGATCAGTCTTCTCCTGGTATGAGCTGAAAGTTTAGACGGACGGCCGGGTCTTGGTAGATTTGGAGTGGTCTGATACTCCTTCCATTTCAATATTATCGCTTGCACAGTGCTCCTTGGGATGTTTAAAGCTTGGGAAATATTTCTGTATCCAAATCTGGCTTTAAACTTCTCCACAACAGTATCTCGGACCTGCCTGGTGTGTACCTTGTTCTTCATGATGCTCTCTGTGCTTTCAATGGACCTCTGAGACTATCACAGAGCAGGTGCATTTATACGGAGACTTGATTACACACAGGTGGATTCTGTTTATCATCATTGGTCATTTAGGTCAACATTGGATCATTCAGAGATCCTCACTGAACTTCTGGAGAGAGTTTGCTGCAATGAAAGTAAAGGGGCTGAATAATTTTGCTCGCCCAATTTGTCAGTTTTTTATTTGTTAAAAAAGTTTGGAATATCCAATAAATGTTGTTCCACTTCATGATTTTGTCCCATTGTTGTTGCTTCTTCACAAAAAATTACAGTTTTATATCATTATGTTTGAAGCCTGAAATGTGGCAAAAGGTTGAAATGTTCAAGGGGGCCGAATACTTTCGCAAGGCACTGTATTTGGTACAACACAGACCCTCCATGGGTCAGGGCGTTGCTCCAAACTGGATGAAAGAGCCAGGAGGAAACTGGTGTCAGAGAGGCTACCAAGAGGCCTACAGTAACTCTGAAGCAGTTGCAGGAATTCATGACAATGAGTGGTCATTGTGTGCATGTGACACCAATATCACAAATTCTCCACAAATGTGGCTTGTATGGGAGGGTTGCAAGAAAAAAGCCACTCCTCAAGAAAGGCCACATGTAGTCATGACTGAGCTTTGCCAAAACGCACATTGAAGACTCTGAATGGCCTTGTGGAAAAAGGTGTTATGGTCAGATGAGACTAAAATGGAATTGTATGGCCTCAACGCCAAGCGATATATCTGGCGAAAATCCAATACAGCTCACCATCTACATAACACCATTCCTACAGTAAAGCATAGGGGTGGTAATCATGTTATGAGGTTGTTTCTCTGCAACAGGGACTGTAGCACTTGTCAGGATAGAAGGAAAAATGGATGGAGCAAAATACTGTCAAATTCTTGAGGAAAACCTGTTGCTCTCTGCCAACATGACAATGACCCAAAGCACACAGCAAAACTGACCAAACAGAGGTTGAAGGAAAAAAGGTGAATGTCTTTGCATGGCATAGTCAGAGCCCAGACTTAAACCCCATTGAAAATCTGTGGAATGACTTGAAGACAGCAGTCTACAAACGGTC
>JACXGM010017483.1:0-19696 GCA_016801145.1 Umbra pygmaea | reverse complement strand
ATAAAATAATATATGCTTCCCAATACGATAGCGTTATACGTTTCTGTACATGAAAAAATGAAAGTGCAAGTTAATATCACAGTCACCATAAATGTCCAAGGGTTGTCATTTTAAATGAAGAACACGTTGCAGATGCAAAACAGACAGCCGGTATATTTCGCTCCTCATTACCTAGATCTCCCCACCTTTCAAAACGAAGCGCCAGGCTCTGGTTGTGCGTGTCAACGCGCCACGTGATTTAACTAATATAGGCTATATGTAAAAAATAAATACTTCTCTTAACCATTTAACTGATAGTATTAATCGGTCAAACGTTTTATTTTCGGTTAACGGTTAAACGGTCAATATGAGCATCCCTAGTGGGCGGGCTTAAAAGTTACAACACAATGACTAGCCAATAGCCCAAATTAATGCCGGTCTGGCAGATTGTCCATTTGGGCAGAAGGGTTGGTGCCCCACTTATGATTGGCAGAGAATTCATTAAAAAACATATATCATTTCACTCTATTTTTTCAGGTAATGTATTATTATATTATTTGTTCCAAAAATCTAAACAAGCTTGTCATTGAATTATTTCCACAATATTTTCACAGCTCAATCTTAATAGTTTGCATTGAAGGGGGTGTGTGTTTTCAAGGATTTAGATGCGCCACTTTTTTCTGCACAAAGTAAATGGGCTATTCGGGCAGTGCCAACAGACACAAGATAGGAGGTGGTGACAAAGTTGGTCAATTTTACCTTAGTGACGGTAGCTATCTCTCTTCATAATGGCGATGGATACAGACGCATGTAGGCAAGAGTATGATATCGAACAGTGTGGATTCGCTTTTGAAATCATCTCTTGAAAGGCTAAGCCTTAGCGGAAAAAATGTAAATAAAGCAAACGGGACCCGACCATTTACTCTATTTGTAATGTGCCTTGTCGTCAAAATAGTACAATGCTTCATTCCTGACTGCACTCAGTGCTCTGCCATTCATCATACTGTTCTCTATTTCCATTTTATGTTTTTTTATCAAGAATCACATTCCTTTGGATCCCGCAATAATGCATAGGCATACAACATTTAGGATTTGGTGAACCTGAAAAGCTATTTTTAAAATAAGGCAGTTTAGATGGGACAATTATTTGGCAGTAATGTAGTTAATTTCTTAGTGCTACAATAGTACATTTAACTTCACAATTGAGTTGTTTTAATGAAAAGTAAATATGCTTTAATAAGCCTTTTTTTGTTCAAGGACCACATTCATTTGGATCCCACAATAATACTTACAACACTTTGATTGTTTAAAACCGATATATCTACGGTAGTTAAATAATTTGGTTACATACCATCGCATTTGTTTTATGTTACAGCTATGAATAAAAATAAATGATTAATAATAGAGCTTAACCAGGGATTTGAACCCGGGTGTCCAGCGTGAAAGACTGCATTCAGCAAAATCAGCAAAGAGATTTAGACATTAAGAAATTGCTATGGTTTTTAGGTATGAAATGTAAACTGTTAAGGTTTTTTGTGCACTGAAAAGCTATTTTTTAAAGACAGTTTAGATGGGACAGTTATTAGGCAGGGATGTCGTTAATGTGTTACAGCTGGTACATTTTAACTTCATAATTGATTGGTTTTAATAATAATGAGCTGTTGTACGCAGTACATTACATTAACCAGGGTGATGCTTTGAATGAAGCTTTCCATGTGCTCCCCGCTGCCACCTGGTGGCCATTAATTATATTTTCTTCATTTAAAAACTGGCACCGACTTGTACCTCTGCACTAGGGCTGCTCGATTGAAAAATCATTATCACGATTATTTGAGTCAATATTGAAATCACGATTATTTAAATCGATTACTCATTGATTTTGGAAATTTGCATTTGTTGATTTTGAAAAACAGTGAAAATATTCTGACGTCAGGAGCGGGTGCATTTTCTGACTTTGTTGAGGATGACCAGCACACATTTGTTTGAATGTTTGGATTTGATTAGACAGCAATGTCTTTCAATTAAATTTGCAAATAAGTTATTTATATTTATTAAATGAAATAAATTACCACGTAAATCTAAACGTATCTTATTTTCTATTTTGCCTGCAGGTTTTTCATGTGCGCACGATCACTGTGCTTAATTGAGTCTGCTGTAGAATCGCAAACAGCAGTTCAAAAAAAACTACTGAATAGAAGTAACACACAGCCTGGCTCTTCAGTCGGTAGAATAACTGTTCAGAAGTAATACATGGCTCTACACTACACCTGTGCTAATGAAAACAAGAACGAGAACGTAACTGCTCCATTTTGTTGCTTCTAGAAAAATGTTTCAGTAAACAACGCTGCAAGTACACAAATAAAATATCCTAAACAAGACTCAAATAGGCAAAGCTGATAAGCTAACTAACTAACAAAGTACCTGCGTTGCTGTGAGGTAAACTCATGGAGCTGCTGCAATCACCTTGCTGTAATATATAAAATACTGTAGACCATAGATCAATACTCTGCCTTTGTCACATTTCTCATATAAAGCCCGCAGACTCTGGTAATGTGGTAGCGAGATGGCAAATTATAACACTTGTCGAAAGAATGCAACAACATTCTAGAGCGGTCATTCTCAAGTGTGTTAATGGGGCACACATCTTTGGCTAAAAGTATGCAACGGCATGTGTTATTTTTGTGCCTGTGCGCACAATGGATATGGAGTTACACTGTAAAATGTGTCTTTAATAGACGACTGAGTTCGCTTTCAGTTTCGGGGGGACAAAAGTGTGCTTGTGAGTGGCATTCAAACAGAAGACAAAAATAAGAGTTCTTAGAAAATGCCATGTACATAATTGTTTTTTTCTCGATTACACTGTTTTTGTGATCGTTAGGAGCTGAAATTGAAATCGCGATCAAAATCTGATTAATTGCACAGCAATACTCTGCACAAACCCTCCCCTTCATGACCACATTATTACAGTAACAACTTTATAGTGTTTGTCCATCAAACAACGCCAGCAGGAGCCTGTATATTCGTTCAATCATTTTGACACACTTATCTATAATCAACGGTAATTACTGCGATCTAATTTCCCCAAATGGTTGGAGTTCTCCCTATCACAATGCATATGAGGACTATGCATTATTGACCATTTCTGAGGGAATGTACGGTTTGTCTAGGTGCAGTTTTTATATTACACACTTCTTTTGCTAAATGTTTATGCCATGACTAGTCAGTGTCATGACTTTTAATTCTATATTTATAAAGCGAGTATAAAGGGGGAGAGGGGGAGATTTACTAGCATTGCCCGAGAGAAAATTTTATAATTATAATAAAATTATAATTAGCAATGCAAAATCAGGGTTATAAAATTGTTCCTACTGATGTGTGAGTTGATAATGCACACTTGACCTTCAAATACATATCATTAATTCTAGTTTACATTCTATTATATATATGTTTATATTATTAGGGTTCAACCGCGAAGTGGGTAGAACCCTATTGTTTTTGTGTTCAATGGTTATTGTTGTTTATTATTATTATTATTATTTGTTGTCTGCCATGACAGCTGAAATTTCTGTGAGCTGGAATGAGCTAGAAACATGAAACTTGGGGGAATAACTGGAAATGGTGTGCATGTGCTTCCATAGAAATATGAACCCAATCGGCCACATGGTGGCGCTGTAATTAAGGCTTCAAAATGCACATTTTGAAAAGCCACGCCCCTCAGACTGTAAGTCCTAATTGACTTGAAATTTCTCACACAGGTGCAGCTCAATATGCTCTACAAAAAAGCCTCAAAGACCATTAAGGTCCACCTAGAAATTATTATAACCTTTATTAAATTTTAGAAACAACTTCTTTTCTCTGAATTGACCAGCCCTAGTGTAGAGTTGTTCTATTCTTATGCAGACTTCTATTCACCTGCCAGTTCAGATTTATTTTGAGAACAAACAAAAATGAAAATGATTTACTATGAAAGGAATATTTTACTCAAAATATTGTAATATTCATCCTATGATATGCTATCAGTCAAGTTGAAGATTGTGCAGTATAGACATTTGTATAAGAGTTTTTATTGTATTTTAGCTGTATAGAACACAAGTCACTGTCTGAATCTCAAACCAATCATTTTGATTACTCAATATGCATGTTCATGCAGTGATCTCAAATGGTTGTATGATGTTTAAGCTACTGTACCGTAACAGTCCTCCCACTGTCAGGCCTACTCCTTATGCGTTTCATTTTTGAAGCATGCACTCAGTCTCACTCGTTTGCTGAATCCCAAGTGATTCCAATTTTCTCAGTGTTCCATTTGCACATTCCTGCACGACTCCATTTACACACGTGTCCCAGAGCTAAGGGAGTCAAAATGATCCATTTTCAGCAGATGACTCATTACACATTTGTAGGAACGATCACATTTTATAATATCTAATTGTAGATTTTGGCACCTAGACAATGGCATATATTTATTTGCTTTTAGCACCAACCTCAGTTATAAGTAAGTTTGTAACAGTTGGAAATCTGACTGCTGATGTAACAATACTGCAGGAGATGATTCTGCAGCATACATGTACTGTAATTAGCAAATTACAATTTCAGCTTGAGTAAACATTACAATTAGGAACGCGAACAATAAAGGACCCAATATTGAACCCTGGGGTAGCGCTGGGCGATATTGCTAAAATATGAAATTATGGTATTTTTAAAATGTCTAGAGGTATCACGGTATTTGATGGTATTAATTGCTTTTAATAAGCTTTCTCAATTTGGATAGTTTTTGCACTGTTCTGACAAATGAATAAAACTGACAGCAAATAAAGTTTTACTATTGGTTGAACTTTTATTAAACACTATCAAACAGGAATACTAATAAATAACTTAAAAACAATACTCTGTAAACCCAGGGTCTTCGTAAGTCTGGCAGAACGAGATGGATAAATGTCACTCATTGTTGGCAAGAAGCCAAAGATAAATGGAAGTATATTTTGGTTAGAAATTAAGATGTAAAGTTTTTGGATAGTCTAAGTCCTATCATTCTTTTATATACTTCAATACAGGGGTCTTGGTCTTGGAGAGCTACCACCCTGTAGGTTTTCTCCAACCAACCTCACATAATGTAGCCTCATTCAGCTTATCAACCAGCTAATTATTAGAATCATGTGTGCTAGATTATGGTTGGAGTGAAAACAATCAGGATGGTTGCTTTCCAGGACCATGGTTCGTGACCCCTGGTTTAAAAGAAGTTTGATAGCTGAATTAAAATATTTCATTTAAGTGTTTTTCCTTTTTAGCTAGCATGATGTTCAGGGTATTACTAGCGTTCAGTGATCTCTGGTAAGAGTTTGCAGCCGACTTGGTCCACCATGAAATCAGGCTGTTTTATACTGAAAATAGCTGCTGGTCAGTTCACATTTGATGTAGTAATAATTTAAATGTGCAATCAACGGTGTGCATATGAACACAATTGGTTTGGATTTTCATTGTCTTTAGCCTAATTAGAGCGATAGTATCCTACAAAGTTACAGCATTCACATACATAAAAGATCTTATTTCTGCCCATGTTGCCTGAGATTTATCAGTGGTTAGAGCTTTCCAAAACGTCATGAACTTTTACCAAATATATCTTAATATATAAACAGTATTGTTGAAATGTCTAATGTTCAGCTAATTACATTTTAGTTCGCTGACTACTGTACATTGCAGGTGAAAGGCTCTGATTAGCAAGTGCCTTATTACTACATCTTTGCACTTCTATGACTTCCACAGCTCAGTCGGGCAAGGATGGCAGCCTTAATTGAAAGCGAGGTAGTAATTTTTGGTAATGACATAGGCAACTTTCTACTGTTAATAAATAAAAATTTGTTCTACCGGTAATTGTGATCATTTAATGCAAACAATACCAGCAGTTGCGGTTTTGGGATTAATAGAGCTGCTGAGGTTTATGGATTGCACACACACACATGCACTGCATGTATTATCAGCTGATCATCAAACGCGCGCATCACACTGACAGCTAGCCTAGAAATCTAGACTAGAGTTCAGCTAATTAATCGGACTGGATGATTTAATTATGGCCGATTATGAGTTTTCAAAATAATTATTAATCGTCATTTTTGCTCGCCGATTATGGCCGATACTTTTTTCAGAGAGAAACCACTTCCTCTAGTGTTACAATTAGATAGCAAATCACGTGGAATCGGCGTGTAGCCAGCGCATCAGTCGTGAGCAGTCCACCTGTCCCAAGCTGCAGCATCAAGTCTGGAGGAAATAGTGATTGCAGAGAAGCCATGGTAAATTTGTAGCTAGCATGAAAGGGGATCAAGTAAAATCAGTTGCATATAATCACTTGTTAGCTTCACATGATTAATATTAGTCTAGAATAGTGGGTAGAGGTTCACTGCTTTCGTTCCGACAGAACTGTACCCATTTTTTTAATCAACCAAAACTTTTATTTGTTCTGTTTTCATCTAGGCTTTCAGGGAAAAAAGACCTGTTAAAAAAATACTAACAAGAATTAACTAGCTATATTGTGTTGCATATCATAAGGGGGATTTATAATTAATCATTAGATCAGCCAACAGTAGGTCAATTCGGGGACTGGCACCAAACGAGTGCTGGTTTAATTAATTTGTCCATTCAACAATACGCAGTCATTGCGCAACATATAACTTGTCAAAATACTATGTCTACTCAAAACGATAAACAGAACACAGGTTACTGTTCTTTTACCTCCACATTTAATTAAAAGTCATTCATGTTAGCAGGGAATATACATCGCTATTTTCACTGCTTTCGTTCCGACACAGAACTGTACCCATTTTTTTTGTCAACCAAAACTATCCGTTCTGGTTTCCTCTAGGCTTTCGGGGAAAAACGACCTGTTAAAAAAATGGTGCACAAGGGTTAACTAGCTATATTGCGTTGCATATCATGAATAAGGGGGATTTATAATTACTGTAATCATTAGATCAGCCAACAGTAGTTCAAAATCGGGTACTGGCACCAAACAAGTGCTGGTTTATTTATTTGTCCATTCAACAATACGCAGTCATTGCGCACGTATTACTTGTCAAAATACTACGCCCCTCGGATTGAGCCCTGCCAATGGTGAGTTCCCAGACCCAACATCTTGATGTGGGTTTGGCTTGTCAGGCTAACTGACAGTGGCAACATGGTGAAAATGATCTGTCAGATTGACCATGTGAAAATTGCACACTTCAGAGTTCTTTCCTGAGTTACTCATTAATGCGCTGCAAGATAGTATCTCTCGAATATCCTGTCATTTTAACTAGTAGATTACATCCCTATATCTGCGAAATTTTTAACATGAAAATCGCTTATTTAGGAAAGACCACTTGCATACATTTCAAATTATTTTGTTTTCAAACTAAACCTTGCACCCTCACCTTAATTATAGATTATTCATTTGCTGTGGGACTTGGCTGAATTCCTTCCGCAACATTATTCAGGCTCTGCTCCACTGTCTCCCCCCTGAGTCGGTTCCAACATGTGTTTTGTTTACATGAATGGGCAATTTGCGTGGCTTATTTTCATGATCTGCATTTGTGACTTTCATTTCAAAATGATGTTATTCTCATTCAATGCAGGTGGTTAAATTTAGTAAATAATTACATTTAAAATGATTTAAATACCGGTTTACAAGGTATAGTAAAAATCCAAACCAGTACATAAAATAATACTGGTATATAGTGTTTAAAGGTTTTCTGCCCAGCCCTATTTTGGGGAATTACTTTGTGAACCACAAAGTAGTTGAAACTATTTTGTCTGAAGCCTAGGCAACAAAATTTTTTTAGATTTAGTTTTATATTTAGCAAAGATTTTGAGTGTTTTGCAGTAACTGTAAATAAATGGTTGTGTTTATAAGGGTTAAGTGGAATCTCACTAATAAGCATGTCAAAGCACTGCAGTTGCTGTCATAGGTTTTTTAATAGATTTCACAACAGAACCCATAATATAAAAATTCTACTGTGGTTTATCTATAATACATTGGTCAAGACTACAATTTCCTAGTATTAAGTATTTCAGGTCAAGGTCAAGAATAGTGGCGTTAATTTGATGTTATATAGATGATTTGGTTTATGAGGACCTGGATGTCTCGGTGGTTGAAAGAAGCATGTATTTGGCTCTGTATCAGAGAGTTCCAAAAGACAATTTTAGACTAATGTACCTATATTCACTACAGTATAACATGCAAACATGTCATTCTCTAATAAGATAATTTCAGTTTATCTAGGTTTTTGTAGTTAAATTGTGCTTGTCTGTTTTAATAACCCAAATATACTGTACCCTCTAATGGGACAGTAAAGTCCAAATTGGCATTTTTGATGTATGCTCAGTCCAAAGATGAATATGAGGCAAAGAGCGTAGGCTCACCTTTTATTTTTTCTGTTTCAACATGCTCTTCTGGAGTGCCTTACCCCCCCCCCGTATTTTAGACAAGCATAACTATTGGGATTCATTAAAACATAAAATTGTGACGGGGTAAGCGAAAATGAAAACAGACATTATTTGAAGTAAGTCTCCATGGAAAAATAAATGGTGTAAAAGTACAAAGAACCGATATAACGTTTTCTGTTAAGTTTTATGGGGATTATGAAGTGTCCACTATTTCTCCAAACGGCAATCTATTTAGCACGCTGCTCGCTCAATCAGTTGAGTCTAAACCGGAATCTTTATGCATTGAAAGGAACGCACTCTAGCCTTCTTCCTCAGTGGAGTGCCTAAGCTGCTAGAAGGACTCTTCCCCCTACACCTGGATAGTAATGGACAACTATGTTGCCCTCTGTTGATCACCGGGAACATCTGTGAGCAGGACACCCAGAGCTTAAATTGATATTTAAATTTTTTCTCCTTTCTCCACTCAACATTTTTCATGCCCAATTTGGATGGTTGGCCAAAGATCGATCACATGCTTCCTCCAAACATGTGCTGCCAAGCTACTCATTTACACATTTGCCAACTATATAAAAAGAGATTGAATTCACAGGCACACGACCTACACACAATGAGTCATTCAAGAGCCATGTGACAATGTACCTGCGTCATACTACTTTTCCGTCCACCCCGGGCAGCACTGTGCCAATTTGTGCTGCCCCACGCTGGGCTTCTCCCAGACATCGTCATATAACTATTGTTTTATTAGCTTTCTATTTTAGTCTTATTTCTAGCTCATATTTTCCTATAATTTTATTTTGTGGACGATACCTACGCTGTGGTATTTAGGGGATTTAAGTGGACAAATATTGAGTCAATAATTCAAATTAGCTCAATGTAGTTTGTGTTGATGTTGTATGTATCATATGTATTATTGATACTAATGCGCTATGGTGAAAGTCCCCTTTAATGTCATCATAACTTTGTGTCATGGTTCCTTAAAATGTACTTTTATTACTAATTTGATTGTTTTTCCCATTTGGTTGATCTAAACTGCTGGTTTGTAGCTAAAACATTTGGAGAGTTGCCGACATGCTTTTTGTTAGACATTTATGTGACAAATTTAACTGCATTGAAAATGTGATTAATTAGGCATTAACTCAGACAGCCCTCATTGGAAGTGAGAGAAGCCTAAGGTCAGTCTGTAAATGGAATATAGATCATGTGTTGAAGATGGTGTTTCATTGGAAAAAATCTAATCTGACTTCAAATGGATAACAAACATTTGTGTTACAGAGACCTTTGTTTTTGTGTTTGTATTTGTGGCTTCAAGTGTTAATGTGTTTTGTAAGTTGAGAGGCAAGTGAGTTCCGCTAACACGTCTAGTGTATTGGGAGGTGATCTGGGGATCGGTGCATGCTGTTAGGGCTTGCTTAGGGCACGGAGCGAGGCTCAGTCTGCTAACGAGACAGCGGGACATTCACGCTCTCTCACATAGTGTACACACATACATATACAGGGCACAACAGGGTTGAAGGGGGTAATGCTGAGGTCAGAGCCAGGTGCACTGCCTCATATCGTAGGTGAGCACAGAAGACAACAGATGGAGCGATTCAGAGAATGAAAATAAACAGAAAGTGAGAGGATCTCTCCTGCCAGGCGATGCTACAACTAGTTTAAACCCTGGCTAAGGGACGCAGCCCCCCTCCACACATTCACACTCACTAATTCACAGTTTGCCATGGCAACAGCAGACACTGCATACCAGAGGTGCACGTGTGTTGAAGCTCAAACAAGGAGTCAGTCTTAGCATTGGAGGATGGGAGGTGGAGATTGCTGCTTTAGAGACACGCGGGTTTCCATATGGACTGGATGGTTATTTTAAATCATTTTCTATGTCTGAGGAAATGTACAAATGCTTGTGTGTAAGCAAAATGTGTTCCATTCCCCCAAAATGTTAACCTAATCTATGTACCAAATGTCTTTTGAAAGTAATTAACAGTGAATAGTGTTTGAACCCAGCTCTGGTTGTCACACACATTCCCTCTAAAACACACACACAAGGAGATGTCTGAGGAGAAGGGGAGGATAGAGGAATCCAGGCTCACTGCAAGCTCACAAAGCCCTGTCTGTTCCCTGGTCCATTGGGCTCCTCAGGCTCTCATGGACCTGGACACACTCAGTTACACCTGTAAAACACTGTGTCACACTGGATGAGTCTGTATATACTATGCTGGATGTTGCCCACTGTATTCTTTGAAAATAATTTGGTGCAAGGACAGAAGGACAAACACACCAGTCAGTGGTGCATTCCTTTCTACTAGACTTTGGCTGACCTCTGAACAGGTGAAGTGTGTATGACAGGAGATTATTTGTTGCTTGTCTGATTTCATTTTAGTACAGCCACATCAGTGTGAGGTAGAAGCCCAGGAGCCCACCAGGAACCAAACCTGTGCCTAACGATTGTTCATGTATCCTGTGGCTTTCATAGTCTTAACTAGCCCAACTGCTGTTTTTCTTTTCTTACTTACAAATGGTAACTAAGATGCACTGTGCAGTTGCCAAAAACACACACACAACTTCTGTTAATGTATGCTAGCATCGATCAAGATATTTCAATACCATATTTACCATCTTTAACCTCTGACCCAACCTTAGTTATGAACCCTTAAACCAAACCCCTTACAACAATACAGCAGTTTCCTTTGTGAGCACCAGCCAGATGTCTTCAGTTTTACTGGATCTAGTACACTTTTGATGACTTTGCAAGTAAACACACAGCATGCACACACAAAATACTCTTTACTCATCAGGGTTTTGGTAATGCTTTGCCATAGGGCTTTGAGGTGCTGGTCTGGTGTGTGTGTGGTGTTAATGTGTCAGTGTCTCATACTTGTCAGTTCTGCGCCAACTAACCCTCCTCCTCCCGCCGTCGGCTGTCAGACATTCTAACCAGTAGTGTCGCCTCGACAACAGAGAGCCAATTCCACCCCAGAGTGTTTGATCAGAACGGAAGGGTAAACACACACATGCTCTGCTCCTGACTAATCTGGTCTCTGTGGATAGATAACATACAAACCGCCTCTGTAAATTCCATGCCTGTCAGCTTCCCTAGCCCGACTCTTCCTATTTTTATTTATTTACTTGTCCGTTAAGTTGTTTTTTAAATAATTCTCTGCAGTAACTGAAAGCAGGGGGGCCTTTCGGAGGGCTGGGAATAGACAGTATTTGTGTGTGGAGGACCGCGAGGAGGAGTGAAGCTTGTGGAACACAGGGCGGGTGTGTTGTCCAGCTTGGCCCCTGGCTGCTGTGGGTGGTGGCCCTCTATGCCACTGTACTGTCACATCCCTTTACGAGGCAGCACCTAGTCTGTCACACCGCCCATGCAGTGCCTTGGCTGCCGCGTCCCTCGCCTGCCAGGCCCCTTTAACACGCAGAGACACAGATGTGGCAGCAGATTAATGTTGTATAGCCCTGGAGCGCGCACACACTCAAACACTGTCTGGGCATTGCCAGGTAGTTATCGCCACTGACTCTCAAAGCAGATAGAGCTTCACAACCTCCCTGCAACCGCAGTAAGTCTCAGCATCAGTACACTGAAGTTGAGTGGGTTTCTGTCCGCAGACAGATTTAAATACACAATGCAGGATATTGAAGGTCAGTGTGTGGAAGACTTCCATCATGTCAACATGGGCTGAGCATTAGCTGCTGAGTCTTGAGCTGTTTCTTTCTGGGTTAGCGTTGAGCTCCTCAGTTTGTCCCTGTAAATCTGTGCTTGTGAGTGGGCGCGCGCGTCTCTGGCATCTGCTTCTCAAAACTTCATGAATGAAACATCCCATCGCCCAGCCGAGCAGAAATGTTCTTTAATTGCATTGACATGCAGTCACATCCTCCACTCCATCAGAGACTGTCTCTAGACACATGCTCCCCCACGCTTTCTGCTTACACACACACACCCTCCAAAATGTGCTCAGTCACGCGCGCACACACACGGACTCAAATGTGTATGCACACACATGCGCAGCCAATGCGGGGGGGGCTGCTGGAGCACTGATATGGGGCCTGTCACTGCAGCTGTGTGCGTGCATGCGTATGTGTGTGTGTGTGAGAGAGAGAGCGTGTGTGCGTGCCTGCGTGAGAGCTTGTGCGTGTGCTGGCGTAGAGCCTGTTTTTCTCCCATGTAATGATCTGTCCCAAAGTGTGTGTTGCTGCTGTGGTCTCACCCACTCACCCCTGTACGTGGTGCTGAGCTGATCAAATACACTCAGGTCCCGGAGCTGGCAGACGTCTCGTTAGCGCTCTGTCAGGGAGACTTGGGAGTGAGCTGTGCCCAAAGTTTCCCACTGTCTTTCTGCCGTGAGCTGCTGGCAGACCGGTGAGCTCTGTCTGAGCTTCCATCTCCTCGTCTTCTGTTTTGTGCCCCATTTAGACCCAGTTGTAATAATAGACATGTATGCGCCTTCTGCTCTCTCGCATCACTCCTCCATCTCACCCCCTGTCTCCCCCACTTGCAGGTGGAGATCAAGATGAAGAAGACGGAGGCCATCAGGTGGGAGAAGCTGGAAGGAGAAGTGGAGGATCCTAACGTCAAACACTTCACCCCCAGTCAGTTCCTCTCTACTGTCTGTCACACTCACCAAGCGTTCCCTCCACACGTACACAGACCAGTCAGTACTGATGCAGTGCTCACCTGAATACCCACTGCACAGTTGTTTCCATGGTGCTTAAACCTTGTACTGTGTAATGGTGCTTTGTTCCTGTTCAGAACAGTACCCGTCGTCCTCGCAGTGCAACCGTGACTGGGACAAGATGGTGGTGGACATTAATGAGGAGGAAAAGAAGGAGAAGCTAGAGGGAGATGCAGCGCTCAACAAACTCTTCCAACAGATCTACTCTGACGGCACAGACGAGGTCAAACGGGCCATGAACAAGTCTTTTGTGAGTAGTCACAATACTGTCAGTTCTGCTGCCAGTGAACCAACCCTAATTAAAAATGGCAGTAAGAAAATCTGAAATGATGTGAGGAAACAGAAATTACTATGCACACCAAGGACGGACATTAAGAGCTTAATTGAAATGCAACAATTATGGTTACAACGACTAATTGGTAACTTCAATAATGATACAAAAACCTTTGGTAATAAAACAAATGCACTGTATTCTATTATCAATTATCTTGAAATAGGACTCAACTTAAAGCTATAGAAATTGCTTTTCATCAAGCCTTGGGCAATGACAAAACACTATAGCTTTTTGATTTCTATGATGTAGTCTATATATGATTTTAAAAATGTATAATTGGTCTGAAATAACATTTGCACAAATATGTGACTGTAAATGGTGTGGCATTGTGTGATGCAAGACATCATTTCAAAGAAAGTTTTTTTTAACAATAATGTAGGGCATTACTGCAGGGTAGGCAGACATGTTTTTCAAGTCCAGGGTTGCTTAACCCTGTATTCCTACTGTCTTGCTGTCCTCCCCCATAGATGGAGTCAGGTGGTACGGTCCTAAGCACCAACTGGACTGATGTGGGGAAAAGAAAGGTGGATATGAACCCTCCAGATGATGTGGAGTTCAAGAAGTACTGATGAATTGGAGGGGTCTCTCCCTCCATGTCCTACACTCCCCTCTGGCTCAAATGGACTGACCAAGTGTGCTTTCTTTCACCCTCATTGTCGACACACACTTTTTCTCCAAAACACATCTCTTCCTACTCCCGCTTTCAGTCCATCTGTTAATATTGGTTTTAGATTGGTTCTTCTCAGCTTCAGTTCAGGAACCACTATTTTCCCTCTTGTAAAACCATTTTCATCAAAATGCTGTGAGAATATTATTAATACTGAAATCAATAGTTGGTCAGTTCTGTTTTATGGAACCTGCTTTGGGTTGAATGGATCCCTGGCCTGAAACTGACCCAATTAGGGCCTGTTGCTTTAAGAGCTTTGATATTTTAGGGGGAAGGGGAAAGTGGTGGAAGGTTAAGTGCTGTTTGTACTGTCCCATTCACCACTTCCATAAAAATATTTGAACTAATAACTGAAATACTCCAAAATGTTTTACAAAAAATGGAAAACCTGTCTTTGATTGTTTTTTTTCAAAACGCGTTTCAATACTTGGAATTCTGAAATCTTTAATTTTTCCTCAACATGATTCAACCGACAGTGTAAATAATAATAAACCATCTGGATCCTCGATTGTTTTTACTTGTTGTTGATTCGAGGTTGACATCGCACACTGCCACAGTACTAGTCTATTGTATTGGACCTAACCCTCACACATCCACACTTCGCGGCTCACATCTGAGTGGGCGTTGCGCTAAGAACCACAGTAACATTAATATGGATCAATGTGCTAACCGCATCATAGGCTCTTTCTCACTGAGCTTTTAAATTCACTCTCACCCCCCTCCCCCCACTCACTGATTTAAGTGTAAAATTCAGTGCACATCGTTTCATCTTTCGTGACCATTGAATGCCTGTTTTGTGGCTTCGGTTAGAACTCTTTAACTACATCACACACATACACCGCCCCCGCCAACCCTCTGCTTGAAGCTCCTCTCTTCTGACATCAAAGAGCTAAGCACTTTGCATCGTGGGTAAGATCTCAAAGCATGACGGCCGTAGAGTCTTTAGTCTCATTAAAGAATTCTGAAACTGGAACTCTGACATTAAAACCTTCTGAACCTCTCAAACTCACTGCTGCTGTTAATGTTTTTCACCTTTCGCTCAACTGGTGTATTGGAAACTTAGATGATCCAGCCTCTGTTTCTGCCTGCATACAGATGCATTCATCTCTGCTGGTGACTCATACAGTACAGACCTGTTATGTTTACTTAAAAAAAGGTTTATTCATTAAAATTGCACTTTGAAATAGATCTTTAATTCTGAGAGTGTACACTACGAGTTAATGAACAGAGTCAAAAATCTTTGGACAGAAACATTTCTCCGTAGCATGATAAATACCTGGACACAATACTGACATGCTTGCTGGTCTGCCTGCCTGCCTTTAGCTTATGACAACAGAATAGTTCCTAATGCATTTACATCAACAAACAGGTACATCTGATATACAAAATGAATGGTGTTTGCTTTAAATACCAAGTCCACACAATGCACTATCCAACAGATGTTTTTTGAGATTATATACCTTGGTGTGAAATCTGTAAATCATGTGATTTGTTTCAGGTGTTGAGATCAAACACGTTCATAGTGTCATCACAAGGGTGTTTTGTATGCCTAGCTTGTTACCTATTAGGGTCATCTATGCAACTGAGTCTAGCACACATGCATGGGTTTTTAATGTTGCCAACTGTATTTCGACTCTCTGTTTTCCAACAGTGTTTCAGATCATCAATTAAATAAAAACTAAATATGAAATAGAACTGCCCCACTCCTCAAAAATACTTTTAATTACATGGCATTTAATGATTCAAAGAAATAAATATAACTACGTCATGTGGTGTTGCAGCCTACAAAATTATGTCCTTGATTAAGTTTGTTTACTATTTTAGTCCCTTGCTTAAATCCAAAATCAACTGAAATATTCCAAGCCAAATCAACAACCTCAGTTTTGGTATTAAGGGGTATTACTCCCTTTGTCCCGCCACCTTCCGTCTCTGAACACCTGTCTCACTCCATCCTAATCCACAATCTCCTCCCCTCCACCCATCTTAATTCTGGTCTCTCTGGACCCCAGGATCGACGGAGTGTTGTTTAGACGATGCCCAATATGCGCCCCACCCACCAGCGACAAGGCATGATGACTCTGCAGACGACCCTGCATCCAGCATAGTGGTAAGGCCAGGGCTCGTACCCTCTCAGGGGCTCACAGACCCTGAGGCACTGGGTGTGACTCCTCCGGCATTCTGTACAGCACACGCCCAGGTGGTCTAGCATGGGGTCAAAGGTCATGGTGCTCTCGTCGTCCAAGGAAGCACGCTAAAAGTTGGGTGGTAGAGGGAGAATGGTGGGGTGTTAAATTGTATTTACATAAACATTAATGAATAGTGGCCTACATGTGTGTAAACATGTCTATGTATAAACGTGTTTACTTTTTTTACATAAACCTACCTGACAAATTTGCTAGTGGGTGATGTGAGAAGGGAACTCGCCCTGACCTTCCTCAGCCATACATACGCCAAACAGTTTTGAACCAATTAGCTCCTCCCTTTTCTGGGATATGAAAGGTATAACACAACCACGGAGTGAATGCGAGTCGCAGTGGCGCAGCTCAGACAGCCGCAACACTCGAGGCCCAGAAAAATGAATGACTTATTCAAGGATTTCTCTCAAATGCAAACACTCAGGCTGACTGTAGGTCTTCAGGGTTCTGGGGATGTCTGCTTCTCTCAAGGGGAGGAGCGGTGGGGATTAGGGGAGGCTGGCGCCTACGCAAGGGGAGTGGAGCTATTCACAGAGTCTGGGAGGCTGAATGGGACGGTGGTTTGGTATGCTAAAGAGATCCGTTATGAGCAGACTCATCAGAGTGACAGTTGAACACCCCGACGCACACGCTCTGTGTGACGTGCACAGACAGACACGGTGGTGGGCATGGCTGATTGGGGCAACACAGTGACCCCAACATCTGCTCCTGCTCCCCCAGCTGTGCATCCCGCAGAGGGCCGGGACCAGGCCGGGATCAGTTTGACCTGTTGTCAGGCTGCTGACAGGACGTGTGAGTATAGCTGTACGGCTCTAAGAGACGTGGTCTGGTTTTGAATGTAGCCCTAGGGTGAGTATAACTATAGCTATATGAGATGTGCCCTGGGACTTTGGAGGAAGTACCATACACGCATCATAAAGCCTATGAAGGCCATACATTATAACTGTGCTGCTAGATTTCTCAGATACGGCACATGCCGGTAAACTGGCCGAAGGCTCTCACATTATAAGGGTTCTCCGGGTTTCGATCTGCTTCTGGGTCCTCCTCTTTCTCTACTGGGGGTCGCTGACGAGTGGTTGGCTGGTTTCGCTGACGAGGCGCTTGTCTCCTCTTCCTCTGGCCACCTGTATACAGATACAGTCAACCTGATATGGATGCTATGTCATGTCATAGTATGTAACCTATTAAGGACGTGAACGTGATATCCTTTTCTGTGGTTAAATGCAACAACAGAATATTATGTTTAAAAACCAATGTATTATTATAGTACTCAACACTATATTTTTTATGATTTATGTAATTATAGTTTACTGTTTTTGCAAATTGTTGGCCCTTAGCAAATTCGCATTTCTCAAGTTCAAAGCATGTAAATGCATCTAATACATTCCCAATTCGTAATGAATACAGCATTGTTGTTGCCTTGTGACAATATTAAGAGGTTAAATAGTTACCATTGGTGTAAGTGGGGCGAAGCCAGAAGATAGGCAGATCTCCACACAAATCAAGAATCTTGGCACTGAGAAAGGCGGGGTCAGAGAGTGGTGTGTCAGCTGCTACCCAGATCAGAGAATCCTCCTCAAACTTAGCAGGCATAACCTCATCCTCCTGAAGGAAAGCAGAGCGGGTTTTAGACCTTTAGATAAAGGTTAAAATGTCCATCTTGAAAGGCCTAGGTCAGCATTTCCCAAACGTGTGGTGTCACCTTGGTACATAACTTGGGTCATGTGGGTTTTGTTTCCATTAGAATCCCTGTGTCTTCTACACAGAAGGACACAATATTATCTTCCCAAACCCTTCTGATGCATTTTAAAATGAATTACCTTTATATTGTTGAAAACAACATCTAAGACAAATGTTCATATGTCCAATGAAGAAAGTAAACATTAGTTGAAGACATTGTCTTTGGGAAGCCCTGGCCTTGATTAACACTGTAATGTTTGACTAAGACAGACAGTAAAAGGTACGGTATGTGTTGAGTAAAATTGCATTGTAGTCCATCCAGTACAATGGTCACAATTTTCTAACACATTGGACTACTTTTCTGTTTGGAAGTGGTTTATGGTCTTTCTTTCACTTCTATTTAAATAATTTGCTTGTTTTCTGAATGAAACCAATAAAAAAATGCACTTTAAAAAAGGAATATCTCTCAAGCCTACTGGAATATACTTCTGTGTAGTTCCTAGCCTAGTACTTGTTAGATGGATCGGATGGTCTGCGTTACATGCGTTATTAATAGCTCAGGGAGATACACCGGTAGTAGCTCTCCTACGAGAAAGCCTCTGGTTCTCTCCAGCGTTTTACACAATGTCAGAAGTCATTCACATCAAGTAAACAAGCTGACAGATAAATGTGATGGCCTACATTCAAAAAGAGGTTCAGATTTGTAGATCAAACACACACAATTATAACAGTCTTCCTAAACAGTTGACTAACCCACCCAAAGACTTATTTTCACTGATTAATTTGGGGACACAATAGTGTGTGTTTGTATGTTATGTGTGTGTAAACATCACGATTTACCACTGTGGAACCTATAAGAGTTTATCTGACCCACATTTCTCATCACTCTAAATTACAGCTGATGACCAGCCTGCAGCCACTATTATACATACTACTACTCCCCCCACCCTCCCAGAATAAATGCATAAAGAAATGTTCATTTAGGCAGTGAGGCATATAACGTGTGAGTGTGTGTGTGTAGCCCTCCATAATGTTTAATGATGTGTGCTTTGGGAATATGCGACAGTAACTGATTTAAATAATCAGACAGCCTTATTTCAGCACTTGGACAGCTCACACAAATTTAAAACCCCAAGCGCGCATACATCCTGCAGCACCGTGGCAGCTTGACAGGCTTGTTCAGATGTTGTTAAGATCAGTGTGTCGATCCAACCCAACTCGTTCCAGTTTGGCCAGAGACAGTGTGAGAACATGACTCTGTGAGTGGCACGTGACAGTGTGTGTGGACGTTAACACCAAGACCAGTGTCCCAACGGTTCACAGTCCACAGACCTGCCACTAGTTTTCTGATGCTCTGCCAGCTTCTAAAAGGACCTTCTAGCCTTCCTCTATGGGAGATGGCCCTTCCTCTATGGGAGATGGCCCTTCCTCTATGGGAGATGGCCCTTCCTCTATGGGAGATGGCCCTTCCTCTATGGGAGATGGCCCTTCCTCTATGGGAGATGGCCCTTCCTCTATGGGAGATGGCCCTTCCTCTATGGGAGATGGCCCTTCCTCTATGGGAGATGGCCCTTCCTCTATGGGAGCTGGTCCTTCCTCTATATGGGAGCTGGCATTTCTATATGGGATCTGGGATCTCTGTGAGGGAGCCAGCCCTTCCTCAGTGATGGAGCCGGCCCTTCCTCAGTGAGGGAGCCGGCCCTTCCTCTGTGAGGGAGCCGGCCCTTCCTCTGTGAGGGAGCCGGCCCTTCCTCTGTGAGGGAGC